>JAHXMU010000658.1:1329808-1342284 GCA_019455685.1 Philornis downsi | reverse complement strand
CGTTAAGTGTCTGTTAAAGTAGGGGCTCCAAATGAAAACGGGGCACATTGTCACACCCACTCTGGTACCTGCTATATAAATTGAACGTTTTCTCGAAATTCAATCAAACCTTTGTAACCGGCTGTTGTAGTTGTTCAGATTTTTGTCTATAACATTGCTTTAAAATTCTCCACAATATCGGAGAAAAAACAGGTCAAGTAAGCGCGCCTCTTCTGGCACCTCTTATACAAATGACCGATTTAACCCGTATATTCGTACTTTCAAATCGTTCAATCGGTTGCAACAAATTGGATGAAATTGGTCACAAATCATGCTTTTGGTGATCTACGTTCTGAGAACGGAAATGGGCAATATTGTGCCCATTCTGATATCTTCCATATTATTTGACCGATTTATCAAAATTGGGGTTTTCACTGTAATCCCTAATTGACAGCCTGAAGTTACTTAAATTCTCGTCAATTATATTGAAGTATAATACCGGGTAAAATATTTCACGGAATGGCCACGCCCCTTTTCTTCTGCCTTCCATACAAACTACTTTATTTAACCTATGTATTCCCAGATTTGTAGCTTCCATTCAATAGCACTAGCATATTTAGTATAGCTGAGGTCACATCAAGCATTTCCTACTGCAGATGATTGCAATTCTACGCACATTAGGGTGCCATACATTCAAATTGGCCGATATGTCAAAAATCGAAGGCCCTTCTATATTTCACAAACGTATGATTTCGGAAAGTTACAATTATGCTTCTTTTATTGTGCAAGTCAGTTCATCTGATTGAAATTTCTTTATTGGGTTTTATTGTACAATGATTCCTTCCAATAATTTTACCTATTTCACGCGAAGATTTGCCTCTTTTATGTAGATTTATTCAATTTATTTTTCAGCTTTACTATTTTTTTGTTACATCCTCGATATATGAATAATAAATTAAGGAGTTGCCACCAGTTTTACAGTTCAACGATTTTCGAATTTTGTAACTTAAGAATTAGTGATATGGAGTGTTGTCTAAATATTATTAAAAAATATTTATTGGAGGTTTATAGATCAAATTTTCATAGCAGAAATGCTCTTCAAACATTCAATAAATTTTTATAAATTCAGTCCTCTATACATATAGATAATTGAGTGAACCTCAAATTTTCGCAGTTTTAACTCAGTTTTTAAATATTAAGATTGCGCATGAAAACAAGTTTCATTCTTGAATACTCAAAATTTTTGCAAAAGTGGTGTAGCTTCCAATACGATACCCAAAAAACAATTAATTTTTTTCAAAATTTGTTTTTTTTTTTATATTCAATAATTTGTACGGTTTTCCGCAGATCACTTTATTAAATATCAGACGCCAGCATTGATATCTTTTTGTTTAGTTTATTTATTGTATTCTCAAAAATGTTTTTTCTTTCACAAGTATCCAAAAAGTTTTCATGCCTGAATTGTTTATTTCTTAGAACTATCAAAGAAAAATCGTTGCATTCAATACACCTCTCAAATTTCATGCCAAGGTAATCCATTATATATAACGACGACATCGATATATTTTTTAGATTTTAGTTTAGTTTAGTTTAGATTTTTCGTTCAGTATTATTCATATATCCTAAAAGGTTTTTCTTATTAACAAATACCCAAAAATATTTCAATAGATTTCAATATCCAATTTCAGGCTGACGTAATCCATTATATATAAAGAAACACCTAAAACTTCCAGAAAACCGATTTATTCGAAGTTTTCTTAAGTATTTTTTCGAAAATCCGGTTATTGGACCTGCTATAATCGATTTCTCTATATGCCAAGTTTTCCACAAAGCATATATACTATATACTTATATTTACTATAAGAAAACTTTCTTCTGATAAATATTTCTATACGAAGTGTAGCATAGATTTTCGTATCTGATTTTTGTAAGTGTTTCGTCAAAGACAATTTCCTAAATGAAAAGTTTCTTTTGGGAGACTTTGCTAGAAGACAAAGTTCTTTCAAATGCCTTCCTAGACACCGCTCTACTCGTATTTAACAGTTGTCTCTTAAGACACATTCCTTTTGAAAGTTGTTTTCCTGGGTAACTCTCCACACAGAAAGTGTTTCCACTTTTTAATACCAAAAAAACATTACAAAACAATTTTCCAAAATGTTTTCCACAGAAAAAGTGTTTTCAATACATGTTTTCTATACAAAAAACTGTCTTCCAAGAAAGATTTTTTTATAAGAACTTTTTCTGCGCAAAAATTGTCTTCTATCTAAGGTTCACTGCTCTATAAAGAAGATATATTTCGAGACATTTTTTATATATTGTAAGTGTAAATTAAAATTAAAGAAATGCTTCTACGCGAAAATTGTCTTTCAAGAGATCTTCAGATGTGGTATGGACAGTTTCCATCCTTCAAATCACTTTTCATACAATTATCTTAATATTGTAGTTGTGAGTGAGCAGTTGGGTTAAATTTTCATGAATTTCTTTCTTTTAAAAAGTTCCCTGTTGCGTAATTAAAAAATCCAATTACGCAGCAGGGAACTTTTTTTCCAGTGCAGAATTGAGTAATTGTATAATTTAGGTTACCTACAAAATTAATATTTTCGCCTTGAAATTGCAAACTAAATTGAAGCTGGCACCTTTTGACATTTTGGCATTTCCATTGCATTTTTTCTTGTGAAATTAGAAGTCTGTTAATTTAGAAAGATGTAAGCTGATGTGATAAATTTTTTGCAGAGTTAGAAAAATTCCGTTTCAAATGCGGCGGGATTGGGAAAATGTAACCAAAAAAAAAAAAAAAAAAAAAAAATGCTTGAAATTGTGTAAATTCAATTTCGGACAAAATTGAGAAATCCCTCAATTTCGCTGTAGGGTAAACAATTTTATTCGCGTTTAAATACTGAATATTTTTAACAAAAAATTGTGCTGGGATATAAACTTTTAAGATCTTCGGTAAGACTGTGATCTCTGTCTATTGGAATGTGCATGGTGTTCAATTCACCAATTATCTTTTGCGAATTTCGCAAAAAAATAATTATTTCATTGTGCAAAAAGTGATTTAGATAGAAATATACTACTACTATACTCCTAGAGGAGAGGCTGCACAAATCAATGGGCGTCTGTGTGTAGGGCTCCGATTCACTCCTCCGATTAATAATAGAAGAATTATTAACTTTCAAATGAGTAACTTTACACCACCCAAATTCGTTGGTTTACTTTTGTAAACATCTTGTTTCAATAGCCCTACAAAAAAAAATCAGGTGCACAACATTTTCAACATCTATAATTTGTAACAGTATTCATCAGACATACTGTATTTAATTGTATACACTGTTCGACAAATATGGTATTGCCACTTTTAGAAAATTAGAGTGCAAAACAAATTGTTGTTGATGATGTGTAAAATGCTTTTGTAAAAGTAGGTACAAATTGGCTCAAGATGTATCGATATAAGAAGGTGCTATCGGCTCAGCTAATTTAAACTTTTTTCATTTGTATAGCAACGAAATCGTAAAAATTTTATTGTTTGTTTGCATTTTTTTATCCTTACATGTGACGAGTACCGTAAAATGAAAAAAATTAAAATCGTTAAATTTATTAATTACAATTTTGTAAAGATTATACTCCCAATGTTAATTGAATACACATTGTTTGCTTATAAAAATCGTTATTGTTGTATTTGTTTTTGGTTTGATTTGCAACACTGAAATTGCAAGATCACATGTTTTTTTTAAATTCATATTTGATATCGTGCTTATGAAATTGTGTTTTTTTCATTTACAATTTTATTAATGAAATTAATTTTTAAAGGATTTAGAAAATTAAGTTGCTCTTAAATCAATCGCCCAATCCCAATCTGTGGTTTACAAAACACCTGTTTTCAAATTGTTACGAATACTTTCTTGCAATAGAACTTGCGCAGTGACAAAATTAGCTTTAAATTTTATATGGGGTTTCACCAAGAAAAAAATCCATTGTATTTAATGAATGGAAATCTCTTACACAAAAAGACACACGGCTCAACATCGACCTTAAAACCAAGTTTTTACAATATGTATTGCCAAATATTGGATAATAAATGAGTTTGACAGTTTCGCTATCACACAAAACATGGTTTTGTTGTAGTGTGCTGAAGCCACCACCTTCTATTAATGCGTCTTGGTCCTGCAATTATTTTTTTCAGATTTACTCTCTCTCAATTGCTCACTCTCTATCCCGGCTGTGTTATTTGATTAACGTCAGAATGTGTGCGCAATATTGAGGACCTTACTCAATAAGCATAGGGTATTCAACAGCATCGATAGTTCACAACTCTAATTCATGCATTCCTCATGGCAGTTTGCAGCAACTAACAAATCTTTCGTATAATTACCTATTGTGACCTATCCAGCCTGAAAACAACGAGTAGGAAGTAGAATGTGATGTTAAGGGCAAAAAATAAGGAACAACAACACATTACTACACAGAGAGAGAAAGAAAAATAAAGTCAAACTGTAAAAGAGTAAATGCTATGACATAGAGGGAAGAGAGAAAGAGAGTTAAAACAAGAGAAAGAAAATGAGCGTATAAAAATTGTGACAAATGCAAAAATATGCACATAATAACTATTTCGAAAATATTTTGTTATTTAAAAAAAACTGCTTAATTATACAGCCATTTTAAACCATAACTGACACGACGTAAATAGAAACAATATAAATTCAATTGGCACCACTAGAATAAACCGGCTGTTATCGATAAAACATCAACATCGCATCATTTCGATTTTTTGTGAAAACTATTGTGAATGGAATCTTGTTAACAACACGAAATGTGAGTGAAGAACAGAAAAGAAATTTCTTTAATTGAATGCATATATGTCTAAGCTTTTAAAACAACTGCAAATAATGTGTAAACAATTTAGATGAAATTAGTGCACCGATTGCTATTGTCAAAATAATTTATTCGGTCGTTCTGCCTAACTTTTATCGACGATAGATTTTGTCATCTCTAAAAGGAAAAATATTAAAACTAAGTGCAAAAAATTCATAAGTGCCAATAAGTAATAAAACAAACCATTTGCAAATTTCTGAGCAGTTTAAGTGGATTTCCCCAATAAGGTATATTACTAAGATGTGATTTTATATTTCGTACGTATGGGAAATCAATAGAAGTGGACCCATCTATGGTGCCGGGGCAATTTGTGTTTGTGCGGGCATGCACCGCTGCCACCACCAACCAACTAACCTGTATTTGGTTGCTTGTGTGTTCGGTGGACGTCCCGCTCTTTCTCCCCTACCTATGTGCTGCACGTTGTTATTGTGCATTTGTCCAATTGGAAATTGTTTATCAGTATTTTTAGTTATTGGGTTATTATTGCTCACTTTGCGTCTAATTAGCTGTAGTTCATTAATGGTTGATTGCTGTGAAAATTTGATACTTGTAGGTTAAGGAGAACTTTTACTCAAGACATTCAGTAAGAGTTCTGAAATTGATTACCTTTTTCCAAAAATAAATCGTCAAGCTCTTCGCTTGTACTAAAATTATTAGGAATCTTCTGCAATTGTTTGCAATGCTAACTTTGGGATGGTAAAAAACACAGAAAGTTTCCGGCATTTTACCTTGAACAAAGATGCGTTAGAGCATTAGGAAGAGGATCGAGGTAGAATTTCAGTGTATGGGTTGGAAGTCCATGACAAAAAAGTTATGACTTACTTTTCGGCTTCAACCTCAAACTTTGCAGATGCTAGGATTAAAGTTCCACTGTTTTGAGGTTATGAGAAGTAAAAAATACGCATAATTGTTCTTTTCGCAACTGTGGAGCGTGTATGTTCGTGAACAGCAGATAATATTGAGCTGGTTCAAAGACGGCTACCTTTTAGATTTAGCATATTTTATTTTAGTCCAACATTTCATTTCGTAATCAAGAAGCAAAATTACCACATCTGTGCATAAGAAATACCGAACATAAAGCGACGAAAGATTTTGAAGTTCCGTTTAAAAACCGGTTCATGTGCATCGTTTATTAGAAGAAATGTTTGCCCTGGAAATTAGCTACATATGTTTACATATGTATATAATGGCCTATAAATTGAAAGCATTTAAATAAGTAATTAATTTAATCTAATCTGTGGCTGTACTTTTGAGCCTTAAGGTCAATTCGATTAAATTATAATAATACTATATATAATACCTGATATGTATGTGCATAAAACTTAAAAAAAAGGATATGCCACAAAGTATTAATTGTTCTCTTTCGTCATTTCGTCTTCTTTGTCCGATTATGCATTGAGTACAAAAAATTGAGTTAATTTTGTTTTTCTATGTAAATTTACGGTTATCGAGGAGAATGTTATTTATTTTTATATGGAAAGACTAGAGTGTAGAGTGCAAATAAAAACAACAAAATGATTACGGTTTGTTTTAGTTCAGAGAACGTAAATATCATACAAACACTTGTCCGATTATGCGATGGAGCCACTGTATATACAAGGATATCCATTTAGTGGTTTCAAAACCGCCGGTCTGGCAAGGCAGTCAGTTGTTAAGTACCTGTCATCTGAAGTGTTATTTATTTAGCGAAAGGGTTGTCATTTGCGAATATGGATCGTTTAACAAACGAAGAAACCGCAAAAATAGTTAAAACTTGCTACAAAAGTGGTGATTTAAACTTGGGCTTTCAGTCGAACAAATTTTTTTTCAGCGATGAAGGTCGGTGGTCACGTCAACAAGCAAAATTGTCACATATGGCGATAGGAGAACTCAGAAGTGATTGTGAAAATGGCATTGCATCCGAAAAAAATGACTGTTTAATGTGAATTATGGTCTGTAAGTGTGATAGGACCGTATTTTTTCGAAAATCACACTAAAGGAACCGTTACTGTCAATTTAGAGCGCTATAGCCGTACGATGAGTTACTTTTACTGGCTTGCAATTGAAGATTATGAGTTTGACAGTATATGAAGTTAACAAGACGATGCCACTTGCCACACAGCACAGCCGATTTTGACTTTATTTCATGAGAAGTAATTTCACGTTTTGCCGACGCCAATGTTTCATCAAGATCATGCCATTTGACGCCGCTACGTTTTTTTGGTGGGGCCATGCCAAAGACCCGATAATAGATAACAGATAATTCCTAAAAGTTGGAGCATTTGAAATCCAACATTCGTCAGGTTATCGCCTACATACCGCCCGAGACGTGCGAGAAAGTGCGCCAAATCGACCTCAAACCTACAACAACATTAGAATGTAGATACATTTAAAAAATTATATCGATTTAAGGTGTTTGTTGTTACTTTATAAATTTTGTAGTCCACAATTTCTCTTTAATTCGTTTAATTTTTCACATTCTACTTGCAAAAACCAGCGTCTTATTCCCAAGATAACCTCACTCATTGGTCGTTGGCTTTGTAGTGAGAGGGGCACAAGTAAAGTAAAAAAGAAAATAATGAACGAATTTCCCAAATGCTAACAAAGAAAGTAATGAATTTAACAAAAATAAATTCGTTTCAAAATAAACCAACAAACGACTCAATTTGGTTACAATCAAATGTCTAATTCGAGAGGAATGTGAGAAAACAAACATATTAGAAATTGCGGACATATGATATGAATACTTTGTAGAAGAAATACAAAAATCTGAATCGGACATAAATTTCGAAAGTGCAAACCCAAAAAAGTGTTATTACAATAGTGTAATGTTCCCTAAATAACGCTGGAACATATTCTTGTGTGATATGATTTGAAACAATCCCAAAAAGCAAACGTGAAAATCTTGCCTGCAGATGGAACCGAATTCTGGACATGATTCTCCCATACCACTCCACTGCTTTCTCTCAGTTATGAAGTGGTGGACCCATGTCTCATCCATGGATGCAAATTTCAGCTAGCTCACTCACCTTCAGTCGACGATCATCCAATACCATTTTATGGATTTTCTTAGCCATGTCTGGCGTGGCCGCTTCAATTGGTCTCCGCTACGGTGTTCGTTCGCCTTGGCAGCTCGTAAAGCCTCGCTTAAATTCTGCTACCTAACACTTTACAGTCATAAATGAAGGATCAGACTCTCCCAGATTAGAATCTAAGGCTTTAAGGCACGGCACGAATAAAATAAAATGAAACTGGAAGATGTAAAAAAAACAATTCTTGAAATTGATAAGCGTTCATATGTAGTCTCTATTCAATGCAGAGTAAAATTTCAAACGACTACTATTATCTAAAATTGTTCTTTAAAATGTTTTTGAAAAACAGTTTCTCTTCATCAAGCGCATCTTTTTGGAATATCGTAATCTTCATCAATAATTGTCTGAAGGAGTGACAGGAGAAATAGAAATATATGCAGTTTTCTATTTCTTGAAAAATTAATTTCTTCTGCAGGATTATGGACGGTATCATATAGCCTATTAAGCAATCTGTCTACAAGATCTTGGAAAAATTTGTTTGAATGTGCTATGTAAAATGTGCATCAATTACTGACCGGATTTCATTACGTTATTTATTGCAGGGGTCAGCGCTCGCAGCGTTGTTAATAATTCTGCAAAATTGACAATTTAGATATTCGCATATATTCCAACCAGCCGAATTCGTCCATGTTACATTGAGATTAGTATCAGTAACTTTTGATACTTTAGTTAAAATCTGCAAAATTAAAAGCATGTGGAGTGGAGTGGAGTGTCTGGGATGCTGAAACACGACACTGTGATCATTGATTAAAGATACACTATGTCTACTTATGTCAGTAAAAGAGATCATTGTTAGAAAAATGATATAAATAGTCAAATTAATTTAAAATTCCAGTTTCCAGTTCTCCAATGCGAGAATTATATGAAAAGGAAAAACTTATAATATTGATTCATTTTCCAATTAGTTTAGAGTCTTCAAATAACGAAATTTCTAATGGAATAAAAATTTTCTAAGTCTAAGTCTAAGTGCGATAAATTCGTTTTTTAAATACTTTTCCAAATTTGGTAATTTATTGGAAAATTGTAGAATTAGAATTTGTTTTAATAAAGCACATCGTTTTTTAGGGAAATAGAGAGAACTGAATGGCCGTGTGTTACAAAAAAAAAATTTAAACATATGTTGCATTTAGTATATGACTTCGGAAACTGTGATCTAATAGATCTCTTTTGGAAAAAAATGTAAAATTTATTGGAAAATGAATTACGTATAACAATTCAATTTTTTGCAACTTTGAAATTCATAGTTTTTTTCTGCACTTAATCTAAAATAAAGTAAATTAAGGAAATAAAATTTAAATGCTTCTAATTTCAAAAGTTATACTAAAAATCTCTGACATTACATAAACCAGAAACATTCACGAAAGTTAAGTTTCGTTTCGGTTTTGTAATTTTATTCGATTCGTTTCTTTCGTAAAAAGAAATGATTCAGTTTCTCTGTAAAGACATATTGAAACTGATATTTCGTAAATTTGGAACAGAACCATATTTTTTGCTGTATGGTTTCTTACTGCTGTCTTCTTTTCTTTTATTTGGAAGAAAAACTTTCGAAGCCAGAGTTAAAAATGCTTCAAATTGTAGATATCTGGCTCTCACAAGTTTTCAAAGGTAATTGAAATGTTGTGTATATTTGAAATTGAAAATTTACAAATGAAACCCAAATCAAACAATGTTGTATACTGAATTAAAGTCAAATTGTTTAAATTTTGTTTTTAGTTATGTTATTAATTAGAATCAAAATCATTTGTAGTTTCGTGTCTGATGTTTGTATACAGTTTCGTTTAATTTAGTTTCGATAAAGAAATCCAAAATTCAAAACCATGCCAAGAAAATCATCTTATTTTGGAAGCAGTATCATTTCTCAAGGCAGACATTTCTATAAATCGATCATTCACCTGATAATGGAAACAGTATCATTTCTCAAAGCAGACATCTCAATAAATCGATCATTTACCAGATAATGATCGATTTATAGATATGATTTTGGGTTTCAAATTGAAATTAACCCGGCAAAAGTTGAAATACTTTTCAAAGAATCAAATTTTCTGTAATTTCAAAAATAATCGATTACAAAATGATTCCTTCGATGCGAATATTTTCTTATTATATAGAAGTTATTTTAAAGAATTTCCATGGATGCCAAACGATGCTAATAATATTGGTTACTTCTAATATGTTGTACATAGTAAAACCATATGTTTGTTACTTTGGAGAATTGCTTTAGAAACATTAAAAAGTCAACATGTAAGAGTAGAATCTCTCACAAGACCAGCATGTGCTAAATTTATTGGTTTCAATCCAAATTTGAACTACTTTTGGATCCAAAGAAATTGGTTGTTATGTTATTTTTTGATTCCTCATTCTTTGATAGGTAAATATTGAGTTCAAACTTTCAAATATTACTAAGTAGTTAAATTCAGAAACTGTGACATAATTAGACCACAGGGTATTCATTCTTTTCTACCATCTACTCCCCCACATTTGTGGAATCATCTAATTTTTTAATATCAATTTGTACTTCCTAATATCAATTTGATTTTTTTCATTTATAATTTATATCCTTTTAGTTTCTGTTAAATTTACAGTATAATCGATATTCAATTAAGCCATCACTTTATGACAAGAGTGTTAAACAGTTTTAGCTGCAGTTTAATCATATCAATAACTAAATCATAGCTCCAGATGTTATCTGAGACAGCCCTCCAACAGAACTCCACAAAAAAGTGAAAAATTTCTTAATGAAACAAAATACTCCACATGAAGTAGAAACCAAAGAAAAAAAAGAACGTTTATACCATAAACGGGGTTATTAAGCTTATTATCTATTTCTTAACTACGGTTAGAGATTTCCACACAAACAGCTGGAGAGGAGAAATATGAAACTAAAGCAGAATTCAAGTTTTCAGTTTTCCACAAAGCGAAATAAAACTCAAC
The DNA here is from genome assembly GCA_019455685.1 of Philornis downsi. Taxonomy (NCBI): domain Eukaryota; kingdom Metazoa; phylum Arthropoda; class Insecta; order Diptera; family Muscidae; genus Philornis; species Philornis downsi. The sequence goes on along the minus strand of JAHXMU010000658.1, from coordinate 1,331,434 downwards.
ACAACGACGTCGTCTTCGTCGTCATAGTTGGAAGAGTGTTGAGGAGGGACTAGAAAAACAAATTCGCAAGAATTTCGTGGCGAGGAGTTTTTATTGTGGGGTGGTTTGGCACACAGTCGTTCGGTCGGCATGTCCGACGGTTCGTTGGTCGGCACCTTGGCTCTGGTGCATTGTTGTTATTAGTGAAAAAATAACAAACGAGAAGAAAACAAATAGTAGTTTTTTTTACGTCGATGAAGACAAAAGCCCCAACCACGGATCACGGACGAGCGCTAAAATAGTGATATGAGCGAAATTTCGGTTGGGGATAAAACGCGTTATTGTTGGTTCCGTTGTGAGTTTTTGAAAATAAGTGGAAATTCTTTGTCTCCTTGTGGACAACAGTTTGAGAAAAGTAGAAACAAAAAATTGGGAAGAATATATAAACAACCGTCATTTTAAAGGATCTTATTTCGATTCCGCAAAGTTATGTCAATAATTAACTAACTCGCACATACGCATACACATTTAAGGGAATCGTAAGCAACCGGAAAAAGAAACAAATGCAGTTGTTTAAACAAGGTGTGAAATATTAAAATTCTCAACAACAACTTAAAAGCAAAGCTAAAAGAAAATGCCGAAAGTGTGATAAAACGATTTCAACTTCTCAAGTTCCAATTGTCTATTGAAGGTATGTGCCTTCAAGTTCCCAATCCTTTTCATCCATTCACACAATGTTATCTTCTTTTAGCTCAGCTGCAAAGAGGGTCTTTAAATGTGAATCTTTTGTGTGACACTTAAAACTTTAGGTGTTTTTTCTTTTACTCACAACGAGTTGCGAAAGAAAAAAAGAAAGGAAACCTCCCAAGAAAATTGCATTCTGCTCATTTGTATGAAAAAGAAAAATTGATTTTCTGTTTGTTTTCTCCAAAGTTTGTTATTTTGGCTGTTTATTTGCAATGCTATGACTCGTCGTGAATCGTTTGGAGACGTTGAGTTTTTTTTACTCACAACTGAAGTTGTTGTTTTTTGTGCTTATTTTCACTTTTTCCTTCTGGCTTGTTTCTCCTCGGCTTCTTCTGAAACGCCACTTTTTAGCTTTGCGTGTGGAATTTTCGTTCGCCTTAATTTTCTTGCTTCATTTCCACATTTTGTTTATTTTCCAATTTAGTGTGTTACAGTGCGTTTCCAAAGAATGTTGGCTATGGTGGTACATAATGCTATGTGGGATGTGTTATTATTAGCTGAAAATATGAATCTGTAGTTCATCATTCATACGTTTTTTGAAATGGATAGATATACCTATGTTTTCTGTATCGATTGGAAAGTACTGATACTGTGCTCTTTTAAATGCTCGATATGGTAGCATCCGCATCAGCAAATGTCGAAGTGAAAATATCGGCATTATCCGGCAACGCTGAAGATGATCCATTACGAGACGTGTATAATGTATTTGTAATTGAATTATGGAGAAGATATGTTGTAATATTGCAATTTAATCAAATCGGCCTTAAGGCTTAAAATTAGAATCCTGAATAGCCTTAAATGAATAAACAAATTAAATGAAATAAAATAAATTGTGTAAATAGTATAAACTGACCATTCATTTCAAATAATATAACAACATTTCATTGCCATATATTAATT
>JAHXMU010000658.1:1255018-1329798 GCA_019455685.1 Philornis downsi | reverse complement strand
ATGGAAATCGTCAAGTCCAATCATCATGTAAACACTGTGTCGATTGACCAGGAGCTAAACATTGCACAAAAATTCCTTTGGATTCGCTTGAATAAGGCCGGATGCAAAAATAAGCTCTTTGTATGGGTGTCTCATGAGTTAACGCAAAAAACGTTATGGACCGAATTTCTATCTGGCAATCGCTACCGAATGGCAACAAAATTGATGCATTTCTGAAGTCGATGGTGGTTGCCGATGGAAAGTGAGCCACTTACGAAAACGTCCAGTGAAAAAATGCCGTGGTCGATTCAGGGAGTGCCGACGCAAACGGTGGCCAAGCAGGAAATGAAGGGAAGTCTACGGTCGAACTCTCAATTGGACCGTTTAAAGGGAGCAATCGCCCGGAGGTTGTTAGTTTTGCCAAATAGAAGTGGAATTGTTTTCCACCATGACAAAGCCACGCTAAAAACAGTGTTCCTGGACATTGGTTAGGAAGTTCGTATGCATCCACTTACACAATTGCACTACAATAAGAAATTGAAATAACTTTTTTTAAACTTCGAGTATTTCATTTATTTTTTTATTGTGTAGAAAATTTAATTGTATTTTATATAATATAAGTAATTGGTTCTGAAGATAGTAGACCGTAAATCACCTCCTTGCTGATTCCCGCACATGCGATACCTGATCAGAAAATTATATATTATTAATTAGTTATTGCTTTAGTGAAGTGCTTCAACTCAGTCTAATTCCTTGATTTCGATTTGTTCACATCTTGCTTGGCATAATCCTATGAAAAAAAGTCTGGTGCCGTCAGGTCAGATGACATTGGGGGCCAGCGGAAAGTGGAATTTCTGAATATTAATTTGTTTGGGAATTTTGGAGCTCCGCCATAGCCGGTCTGGCTATGTATGCAGTTGCTCAATCTTGCTGGAACCAAATGCTGTTGAAACGGATACGTCTTCGGCGCTGTTCTGCATAAAGAAAACTCCTTCAACATCCTTAATAATGGTTCCCATTTACAGTAGATAGCTGACAGTGGCACGAATTAATGAATTAATGAAGTTTAGTCTTCAAAATGATACTTTTTTTTATTGATTTAATGAAACTTAAATGTTCATTTCATATTTTTATTCAATTATTTAGACCCTCTATTTTCTTAGTGTATTTCATTTGAGTTTAAGTTTCGATTAACACCAGTAACCCTGTATTAGCTTTTGGTTGGTTTTTGTTTTTTGTTCTTTTCTCTTTTTTTTTTTGTTTTTGCTCTAACCAACAGTGTAATGTCTTCATCTGACAGCAGTTCATCAGCATAGCTATACATTTTGTAAATTGATCCATCTATTTCTTGAGGCTTTTTTTTTTGCATATTCTTAAATGTTGTGTGTTAACAAATATGCACTACAACTTGTTTATTGCTCTTTCTTAAACGAATTCCAGAATTTATTGATCCTCCGGAACTTCATTTTGTTTGTAAGCAATTCCATGTGTTATTTCTTCCAAACCAATGGCAGAGGAATACACTGAAGCCTCAATGAAATACACTTTTCATTACAATTCTTAGAAATCGTTCCTTCACACATAGCGAGGAGGAAGCGAAAAACGAGTACCTGGAACTTTTTGCCCTTCGGATGGTGGTGTTGATGGCAATGATAGAGGTGGTAGTGGCAGTGATGGCTGTTGGCACATTTCACCTTTGGCCATAAACGTAACACGTTCGGTTCGGTTATAGTCCTCCATGTAAAGGTAGCAAAAAAGGCGGAAAACGGAAACACTACAATTTGTTCTCTCTCACTTCAAACGCACACATACACACATGTATATCTGCATTCACACTCGCTATTCACTGACATCACTCACATATCGCACACATATGTACACATGTGTATGGGGAGAAGTCAACGTGTTCTCATATGTGTTGGTATTTTTTTGTTAATATGTTAGAATTAGGTTAAAAGTGTTGTAATATGGAAAACAATGAACTTTATGGTGAGTTCTTTTGTTCCTTCTTTCTTTGCTGGTGTTTGTTGTTGGTGGTTTGCTCGTCCTTTCTTGCCAGTTACGGTTGTTGCTGTTGTTATTATTTCTGCTCTGTTCCTTTTTCTGTTGGTGTGTTTATACTTCTCTTCTCTGCACGCTTTTCAAAGTATAATAAGGCAATTTCCATTGCTGGTGTATTTTTACTAATTTTTTTGGGAGGGGAGATACAAAAACCCGCTTAGTTTCAGGGAAGAGACTGATAGTTTTCTTTGAGTCCTTTAGTTGGTATCAAAGAGGGATATAAAAGCTGCCGAATTATCAAAAAAAAAAAAAAAATCTAAATTAGTTCCAACATTTAAAAAGTTTCTGCATCAAAGTTTGGTCAGTGGAGATGTGAAATGTTGAATGGGTATCGTGACTGACAATAATGTTATATCATTACATAGCAGAACTTGATAATGAAAAACATGCAAAACTTCCACGAAAATCCATAAAAAAACTAACTTTTTTTTAAGAAATATGCTGTATATTATATGTATATGTATGTATGTGTCTTTCATAAGTTAAAACTTAACATGTGAGATCTTTATTCGTATCTAAAATTCTTGCAGGATAATAAATAACATGATCTAATTGATCATGATATTTTACTGTAAAAATTTAGATTTTCTTTATACAGGGTGTCCGTCGGGTTTGTTTGTAATTTGTGATTAAATGAAAGAGAAAGGATCTTATATTGATAAATGTTTTATTTAATGTCGGCAAATATTTATGGAATACAATATCAGATGAATGTCCGCCTCTGTTAGCCTTACAAATGCGAGCCCTTTTGAGCATATTTTTCATTACATTCTCACACATTTCACGCGGTATTTCATCAATTTCATCACGAATATTTTGTTTGAGTTGCTTAAGATTTTCTGTTTTTTATTTTGGAGCAGTCAAATCTGGCGACCGTGGAGCCGAATCAACATCACCTTTTCTTGAAATAACTTGTTGTGGAAAGAGGTCTCGCAGTAATTCCATTATAATCCTGGCAGTATGCGATGTGGCACCGTCTTGTTGATACCGCATGTTGATCAAGCCCAAAGCATGCAGTTGTGGCGTTAAAAAGTTTTCAATCATATCACGATATCGCTCCCCATTGACAGTTACCGTTACGCCGTTTTCAGTTTCACAAAAGTAAGGTCCAATGATTCCTCCTGACCAAATTGCTCATCAGACTGTCACTTTTATTGGATGCAAAAGTGACTGATGGATAATTTGAGGGGTTTCCATTGTCCAGAACCGACTATTCTGTTTATTCTATTATAACCATTCAAATGAAAATGTGTCTCTTTACTCATTATGATTTGTTCATGAAAATCGGGGTTGTCATGGACGAGCTGTAACATCCTATTGGAATATGCACGGCGGCGTAAATGGTCTTGTGGAAGAAGCTCTTGTGTCAATTGAATCTTAAATGGAAACAAATGAAAATCCTTGTGCAAAATTGTGGCCAAAGTTGTTCTTTGAAGACCAAGCTCCTGAGCACGACGTCGATGGTTTGTTTTGAACACTTTCTTGTGAGCAGTAATGTTTTCAGCCGATCTTACAGTACGTTGTGGTCCATGCTTGTCCCTATCAGTTACATACCCTCTTTCTTCGAAATCGTTCACTATACGATAAATAGTGCGTCTTGTTGGCACGTTGTTTCTCCCAAAAATTTCACGTAACTTTCTGATCGTGTTACAGTAATCGGTGATTGATTTTGATAAAATGTTTTAATGAATGAAACACGTTGGTTTATCGAATATTTTTCCATAATAAATTTACCAAGTCTCTACTTCACGACTGAAAAATATGAACTGAACTGTCAAGACTAATGTTTACCAAAATGGCGGCAAAACAAAGTAGCATGCCTTCCCGACGAACACCATGTATTTATTGAAGTGCCTAAAACTAAATTGTTATAATAAATTGTTTATAATAAGAGTGTTTTGCAACTAGTGGGTCATGGAGTACCTCAGGGAAGGGTATTGGGCCCATTGCTGTTTTCTATTTATATAAATGATTTAAATAATCTTGATTTGCCAGGTAAAATGTTTGTGTATGCTGATGATGTTGAACCCAGTTAAACCTCTTCTTTGAATTATGATAAATTATACTGAATTAGTTTGACTTTTATTGAATTATGTAAAATTGAATTGCTTGAATTAAACTGAATTAATATTACTTGATGAGTATTTGGCATAAATTCTAAAAAATAACTATTTACTATATTTATTTATTAGAGTAAATGTCATTTCAAACAAACTTTTAATTGTAAAACCCCCCTATAACTGGCAACACCATGGTGGACAGAGTTGTCGTGGGGAATCTCGTCGGTGACTCTCTTCTTGTCAGAGACCACTACCAGGATCACTTAAACAGCCCCTTCGAATCTGCCAATTAAATCCCAATTTTATAAAGTAGACAGCAAAGGTTTGGTTAAGTTAGGTCAGTGTGACAGTCTGAATAGACAGACTCACTTAGACTGTATAGTCCATTGTGACAACACAGAAACTAGAGATATGGATGTCCCTAATTTCTCCCCGTTGAAACATTCTGAGTGCTTCAAGAAGCTCTTAAGTCGGACAATATGTACGAGTATATCGTCCAGATCTTCTACTTCTGTAAAGAAATCAGAGCCCAGTGTTAATCCCCGTCTGCTCGTCAGGGCATGCTAATTGCAGAGAAGGTATTCTATGGGTATGCTCGGACTTCTACGCCGTCGACTTGGCCGAACATTCACGCTGCGTAGGTTATGTTCTGTATTTGGTGGGACCAGGTCGGTGTTATCTATTACAAGCTGTTGAAACCAAGCGCAAGCTTCACTGGGGATCGGTATCGACTTCATTTAATGTAATTGAGCCGAATATGTACTAAGCGAGAAACGCTCACAATATGCGGAAAGGCACGAAAAAATTATTCTTCAGCATGACTATGCTTGGCCTCACGGGGCCAAGCCCGTTAAAACCTACCTGGAAACGCTGAAATGGGAAGTCTTACTCCATCCAGTAGTTCCACTCATATGATGACATCAAGGAATGGCTAGATTCATGGATAGCCTCAAAAGATGAACAGTTTTACCGTGACGGAATTCGAGCTTCGCCAGAAAGATAGGGAAAAGTAGTAGCTAGTGATGGCCAATGCATTCAATGAATCATTTGTAAACATGTTTTCATAATAAAGTTACATTTTCTTAAAGAAAAAAACAGCGAGAACTTAGTTGCGCACCTAATACTTCCAAAACTTTTTTACGTCACTCTCCAACGAGAACAGAATTTTATTGATTACGTACGCTCGTTCCCTCATCGCTCACGATCATGCACCCCGTAGTAAAGTGAAGCAAAGTTAAAACAACAAATTCAATACGAGTTGTAGTAAAAAGGAATCCATTATTTTGCAGGACATTGAAGGGTTTGTTTAGTATAGTTGAAATGATTCGCCTTGGGTCAAATATGCACTGTTTTGTTCTATAATTTGTTGCCATTTTGAAGGTAATTCCATTATGCTTCTCTCATAGAACCAAAAAACTAGGAGAAGCTTGTATCGAAGGGAATTTTCCACCAGCAAAATCATTCGCCATAAACTGGAAAAGGAAACAATCTCTTGGTGGCGAAGCCGGACTATAAGGTGGATGCATAAGAACCCACCAACTATGCTCCAGGATCTTCAAACGAGCCCACTGTCGGTGTGTATGGTCTGGCGTTGTCACTCTTGTATTGGCCAAAGCTAACCGCTTCTGGGCGATTGCTTTTTTCCGACAATCCAATTATTGACAGTATAGGTCCGAATTAAGAGTCGATTTTGTTGTTATCCAGCACCGATTTTGAGATGGAAATTCGGTCCATGAGTTTTTTTTTCAACACTAACTATTGTGGCCCTAATACATCGAACTTCTTTTTGTATTCAGCTTTATTCATGTGACTGCAAACCGTCTTTGGGCAATATCTAGGTCCTGGGCAATTAAAATAGTGCTTACATGACGGTCAGACTATACAATTTCCATTACTTTATTGACATTTTTATCAGGTGGCCATGCAGAGCGTGATGCATCTTTGATATTAAAATTTACGGAATGATATCAACGAAATCTAAACATTGTTCACATTTTGGGCCTCCTGGCTTGCGTTTTTGTCCCTGCAATGTACTCGTATAGCGTATTTTCCCTTTGCTGGTGTCCATATTTGACGCTGGTTCAACTAATCGCAAAACTCTCAGATTTGTTTTTTGAGTATGAAATTTTATTTTTCTAACGTCGTCTAGTGTAGTCCGATTGCACTTATACGAAAGTCACCTATTGGAAAAATAACGAATTTCTTTTTTACTCTATCATATACATATTTTTCACTCTCTCAACAATGAGAAAACAAAAAAACAGTCACGTATTATTGGTGTTCGTAGAAGTAAATGAAGTGCAGTAAAGTGAGGTAAAGGCTATCACTCGATTGCACAGAAGTGATACTTTTAGTATCACTTTAGTAATTACACCGGTATTGCCAAATCTTTATACTGATGTGCTAACCCTCGTACATGTACAAATTTTTCATGGAATTCTTATTTATTGCAAATACGAATTATTATCATTTAAAAGATAGATCTCTAGATGGAAACTTATACTTTTTTTGAAAAAGTTGCATTTATTACGCAACCGATATTGGTTTATTTTTGTCAGGAGATGGTGTTCATTTCCCTCTGTAGAGTTGCCTGTATTTTCCTCTTAAATTCGTTAAATTTCCGGTTTATCCCGAGAAAAACATGTCTTTGTTCAGTGAAAATATTTCAGGTATCGTGGAAATGTGCATTTTAAACTATCAAATCGATTTGATGTTTCGGTTCTCGTTTTTGTTTCTCTCCCTTCTCACCTTTAGAGATCTGCCTATGGCCTACGTGCGCCTGACACACCCCGTTATGGCTCTCACATTCTTTTTTCCTAAAGTAATATCATGGTGTTGTACGTTGGATTTGGATGTTTTATTAAATATTTAAAATATCGACATACATTTTTATGCTACTCTATCCCTTTTCCTTCTTTCCAATTCCCAATCTCTTACCAGTAGTGAATGAGTAAAGTGAAGTGGATTTGAATTTGGATTTGTAGTTGAGCGTGTTGTTGTTCTTGTTGTTACTGAACTATGCAAATTTCATTGACATTTCACTTGTGTCGTGTGAGCTCTCCTCACGAGGGGAATGACAAATTGACCATACGATGAAGAAACGTGTTTTAGGTTACTTTTGGTCTGTTTTATTTAAAAGTTCTTTTGTTTTAGTAAATTTTTTGCTCTTAATTTTTGGTTGCATCTTTGGCACAATATGGTGTTCTACAGTGCAAATGGGTAGATGCGTTTGTCTGTACCTTCCAAAAATGAGGACGAATGAGTACTTACGAATTTAAGAGTTCAATTCCCTCGTTTCGTTTAATTCCCATTGACTTGTATGTGTATGCAAACGACAACGTATAGGGTATGGGTTAACTAAGAGTCGGGGGAAAACCATTATTTAAATGGGGATTTGAAAAATAATACCCCCAAAATAAGAGGAAACAACCATATATGTAGTTAACAATAGTTGAAGTAATAATTAAAGCGTTTAAGCTAAATATTTACTATTATTTTTAATAATAAAATTAAATGTTGTTTAAACTCAAAACTTTTATAAAGAAACATGAAAAATCATAAAAATTTAATATATTATAATTAAACTTATACCCATTGCATTTAAAATTAAGCAAATCGAAGTGGTTTTTGTCTGAATGTTGTTCTATGAGGGCGGCCTAAAACTAGCAGACCTAACAAAAAAGACTCAAAAAAGTTGGGAAGAATTGTCTTTATTTATCAACATAATCTCCTTTTAGCCTGATACACTTTTCCCACCGATATTCAATAGCTTCTATACCCTGTTTATAGTAAGAACAGTCAAACTCCTTAAAATAGAAATCAACCGCAGATTCCACCTCTTTTCAAGTATAGTACTAGAAAAATGTCCGGTGCAGCTAAATCTGGCGAATAAGTCGCGTGATGCAGCAATTCGAACTTTAATTTATTAATTTTGGCCATCGCAATAGTAAATGTGTGAACTAGAGCATTGTCTTGATGAAACAGCAATTTCTTTTTCGCTAAATCCGGCGCTTTTCCATAATTTCATCATCTAAATGCTGCAATAAATTAGCATTATATTCGCCGTTTATGGTTTTTCCTTTTTGAAGATTATCAATAAATGGTGGGTTCATCAGAGAAAGGGCATGGCGTCGGCCCTTGCCTGCAGATGAAAACGTTTTCTTCTTTGCATACGATTCTCCCATTTCTGTCCACTGCTTTGACTGTTTCTTTATCTCAGGTGTGAAGTGGTGGACCTATGTCTCATTCATGGTTATAAATCGACGCAAAAATTCGCCTTTATTGCATTGAAACTTCCCAAAGCATTCTACTAAAACTTCTTCAGATCTCTTTCCTCTATTGAAAGCAAGCGCGGCACCCATCTTCTACACAGCTTTCTCATCTTCAAATCTTCGATAAATATACGATGTATATCACTTTTTGAAATGCCTATCATTTCGGCTAGCTCACGCACCTTTAGCCGATGATCACTCAATATTTTGTACATCCATATTGTGGATTTTCTTAATCGTGTCTGGCGTGGACATCACAATTGGTCGACCACTGCGGTGTTCGTCTTGGCAGCTCGTACGGCCTAGTTTAAACTTTGCTATCCAATATTTTACAGTCGTAAACGAAAAAGCAGACTCCCCCGGAGTAGAATCTAGCTCAGCTTTAATATTGGTTGAGTGGTAGATTTCATCAGTAGATTTTAGTAGATTTTGTCAGCATAGTAAAACAAAAAAAAAAAAAAAGAAAAAAACAACAAATAGAATATTAATAAGCAAAAAGAAAAAAAAAAAAAAAATACAACAGATTATGCAAGAATTGAGGTAAAAAATATTCAAATGTCGCAAGTACTGAGTGCATAACATACGAGTACAGTATGTGAAACTTTCATACATCGAACTTATTTATGATGAAAATATTGTGTACGTTATTATTTGCGCAAATTTATGGCATTATTGAATAGAAAATGCATTATAAGTTATTAACATTTAGATGAAAAATTAACCTCATTCTTAACCGCATCTCAAGTTGACCATCCATCCCAACACACTATGATCGCTCCTCTAATCCTTGTTGATGAATGTCCTTGTTTTGTTATAAATGCGCCATTGTATAACATTTGCCAAGAAAAGTTGCGACTTTTAAATAAACAAATATATATTTTTTTATTTTTTGTTTAATTACAAGAGTGGACTGACTGACTGAATGAACAAAGGCCACAAAAAAATATAGACGAAATGCTTGAAAAACACAATTTTGTCAAAATAAATATTACATGTTTATTTTCTTACCAGCGCACACACTTTTTATACGGGCATTCGGCCTAAAATACTCGTATATTTTCTGTTTATTTTGGTGTTATTTGCTGTGGATTTTTTGGCCTTTCTATTATATTTTTTTTCTGTGTTTTTCTTTATTGTGTTTTTTTTTTTATTTTTTATTTCATTTGAACATTTGATGTTTGAACATGTGGAACGTCGACGGTCGTAGTGAGTGATGGGCGAGTGAGAGTGTTTGAAAACATTTAACGCTACCCGTAACTTACAATATTTAGGTTTGAAACAAAAAATTAAAATCATCCGAAATTAAAGCTCACGACGACACACTAATAAACATTCTCTCACACACACACACCGATATGGTAAACCACTCTCAGGGCAAACAAACAAATACAAATACAAATCTAAACTCATTCACTAATACTCAAATACTATGGGTTTGTTTGTGTGTTTGTGTGCGCCACTGTGAAAAGCATGCGAGTATTAAAAGGAAGGAAAACTAGAACGATGGAATGAGTAAAAGAAATTACGAAAAAACGTGAAAATTTCTGTTGGCTGGTTATTATTATCCTTGTTCATGTAGTTCTGTGCTGTCATTTTTAATATACGCGACTATACCACACACGGTTTCCTTCCTATCTACCGATGAAGCTTCATGTGTATGCATTTCGATTTGTACCTCTTCGATTGAGGGCAAAATTCGTTTGGCCCCTACAAAAAAACAAAATAGGAAAAAAACCTTAGTGAGTGAATGTGTGAGCCGTATTTTATGCGCTGCGACAGTTGTTAGTTCCTCAATGCTTTTTTGGCAGAATGTGGCGAAACTTCAGCTACTGGTTTTTTTTTTGTTTTCAATTAAACAAATAATTTTTCAAGAGAATGCAATAGCATAATTGAATATTTTCAGAATAATTGCCAATAATTGAATTATGCAGACACAAAGAGAATAAAATGTAACCATTTACACTCAGAGAAAAACCTTTTTTGCGTTGATAACCGGCTTCATAACCATGATGAAATTTGTCATATTTTTGACTTAAATTATATTTTGTCGATTTTTTTTTAAATAAATTATTTATTACAGTTTAATAGGATAACTACAATTTTCTTTAATATTGCCACAGCGCCAGATTGGCTTTATAGAGGCTAATAGGCAACTAAAACCATTCATGTAATACTAGGGTCGTTTCTTGTGGTATGGTGTCGGTCCGATACATCGAATTACCGACACTATGACCAGATTCCATTACAAATATACTTTGGAAAATACGATGTTGAGCTATACTGTGGAAAGTATGGCTCTTAGATGGACATTCCAGCAGAATAATGATCCGAAGCATACTTCTAAGTTGGTACAGAATTGGTTCCAAGACAAAAACATTGCCCTTCTTGACTGTCCAAGTCAATCTCCGCACTTAAATCCAATCGAAAATCTTTGGGGAGATTTGAAACAAAGAATTAGAAAGGAGGTTCTTAAAAATAAGGATTAGTTATGGAGTTTTGTTCAAAAAACTTGGTTTGAAATACCAGTAGAAACCTGCAGGAAGCTTATTGTCAGCATGCCAAAAAAAGTCAACAAAATAATTGAAAATAAAGGTGGATATACCGGCTTTTAACGAAACTCAATCAATTTAGCAGAAAAAACTTCATTTTTTTTACTTTTTGGCTTATTTTAACTAAATGTACCTATTATTTCGTCCAGTGTTTTTTGATTAATTTCTTACTTTTGGAAAAATACTGAATTTAATTTTTGTTTTTTGTTATTGTTTTAGTATTTGTTTCATTTCTAATGTTATAACAAAAGAAATTAGTATTTGGTTTTTTCTTTTAATTTAAATAAATTTTCGTCTACGAGCCTTTAAAGAAAAATATAGGGTGTACTTATTATTTTGACCATATTTGTATATGCTTTATTTGGTCTCGGAGTATCGGTCATCAGAAAAAGAAGAACTTTTTTTTTTTTTGAATGACATCCACTTTGTTTTTTTTTGGTGGGTGAATGGAAAAGTCTAATTTTTCATTTTGAATTTTTTCAAATATAAAAGAAAAATCTTAATTTCTTGCCTATTTCGTAGTTATAAATCGACGCAAAAATGTGGCTTTATTACGGTGAAACATTACCAAACACTCTACTGACACATCTTCACGATTCCGTTTTTGCTCTATTGAAATCAAGCGCGGCATCCATCTTGAGTGCAACATTCTCATATACGAATCAAAATCAATATACGATGTATAGCACTTTTTGAAATCCCTTCAAATCCTTCACTTCAGCTAGCTTACGATCTTCAGACAACAAGATTCGAATACCGTTTTGTAGACATTCTTAACCGTGTCTAGCATGGCACCTCAATTGTTTGACCACTACGGTGTTGGTCGTGGCACCTCGTACGGCCTCGTTTACACTCTGCTAATTTTTTCCATGTTTGCAAATTCAGTGACATCGTTTACTTTTGATGGCTCAAATAAAAATACTAAACAACGTGGCGCCTTGAAACTTATAACGTATGTTTTATAATGTTGCCACTTTCCACCAAAATAGTTGTTGTGAAACTACTGGCACCATATATACGAGGTGTGATCAAAAAAATAACTGTTATTTTCAAATTTCGTGAGTTACGTACCCGTATGTTCGATTTTCGCATTTTTTTTTTTCGTTATGTTGGTACACATGTCTGTTATATATATGTACATATGTTGGCAATATCAGTCATATTGGATTGTCAATTTGCTTTTGACAAATAAAAAGGTTAGTTGTGTTTTGGTGTGCTCTTCGATTTTGTGCTATTCGAAAAAATGGATCATTAAGTATTAAGTTTTGTGTAAAAAATGAAATTAAATGTGCAAGGACATTTGAAATGTTGACTATGGCGTTTGGCGAGTCTACAATGAGCAAAACACAAATTCAATTGTGGTATAACCGGTTTAAGAAAGGCCGAGAAGATGTCAATGACGATGCTCGAAAACATTAAAGCAGTGAAGAAAATGATTTTGGATAATCGCCGAATCACTATTAGAGAGGTTGCTGTTGATGTTGGATATCGTTCGACTCATGCCAAGCGATTTTTACGGATGTTTAAGGCATGAAACGTGCGGCAGCGAAGATTGTTCCAAAATTGCTAAATTTTGAGCAAAAACAGCGTCGCATGGACATCGCTCAGGAGCTGTTGAACGTTGTCAACGACGATCCAGATTTCTTCAAAAAGATCGTAACTGGTGACGAATCATGGGTGTATGGCTATGACATTGAAACCAAAGCCCAATCATCCCAATGGAAGCGTCCACAAGAGCCAAGACCGAAAAAAGCACGTCAAGTTCGGTTAAATGTAAAGGTTTTGGTCAATGTTTTCTTCGATTGCAATGGGGTGGTGCATCATGAATTCTGGCCGTACGGTCAATAAGGAATATTACCTTGAAGTTATGCGCCGTTTGCGCGAAGTAATTCGTCAGAAACGCACAGAATTGTGGAAAAAGCAATCATGGATTTTGCACCATGATAACGCACCAGCTCACACATCGATACTTGTGCGTGAATTTTTGGCCAAAAACAAAACCGCAAGCATGCCTCAACCACCGTATTCACCGGACTTGGCCCCCGCTGACTTTTTCCTCTTCCCAAAAACTGAAGACACCGATGAAAGGAAAGCGTTTTGCTATGATTGAGGAGATAAAAGAAAAAGTCGAAACAGGAGCTGTTGGCGATACCAGCGCGTTTCAGAAGCGTTTCGAGGATTGGAAAAAAAAAACGCTGGCATAAGTGTATTATATCTGAGGTGGATTACTTTGAAGGGGCCAAGATAGTTATTGATGAATAAATAAATATTTTTTGAAAAAATTGAAAATAACGGTTATTTATTTTCACCGCGAGAAATGAGAAGTCATAGGTCCACGAAACATCAAATTGTGGAGTTTCAAACCCTGATAAGATGATGGTTAAAAGAAAGGCAAATCTAAGCATTGTATTGCTTTCTCTGAGTAATGCGGCTAATTTAATTACATTTTGAACACAAATAGCTGACATTGGTAAACAATTGAGTCATTGCGTATTATTGAGTAATAGACTGAATGAAACAACTAACAGTTAAAATCTTTTGCTACCTCTTAAATTCATGCAAAAGAATTTAAAATTTTTGTAAATTATTCATCCTATTTGTGGCGTCTATTCACTTGCTGCATATCCGGTTAATTCTTTCCGTATACAGATACAGATGTAGGTATGTACAATCAGTGTACAACGCCATTTCAGTTTGTTGAGTGAGACCCCTTATCTATTCATTCCCTTTGCGCTCTGCAGCCTTTCTTCCGCCTCAACAATCGTAATTGACAATTAAAAAAATATTTCGTGTATTTTTTTCCATTCCTTCGTTTGTCGTAAAAGCAACAATACATAAAAGGTTATCGTTGCGATTAGTAAATATTCAACTTGTTATAAGTAGATTTTGATGTTGTTGCTACTGTTCTTACTACTGACGTTTTAGTTGTTATAATTGTAGTTGTTGCCGTTGCTGTTGTCATTGTTGCCTTAAGTCAAAGCTTATAAGTGTCTTAGTAGAGTATTTACGTAGACTGGCGTTGTCATCATGTCTTAGTCATTCTCATGCATTTGTAACCTTTAAGGGGCAGGGGTGGGTAGCCTCCGGAAGAGAGTTGGGGAAATGGTTTTCATGCAAAAAAGGCGAAATCTATTTTTCAACAATTCAAAGCAATGGATGACGAAGAAGGGTTAGGGTTAGACCGGGCGATTACACAGACGTACTACGACGATACAATGATGGGTGGGTATACGAATAAGTGTGCTTGCTTTGTTCGCGTGTTTGTCGGTTTATGCTATTTGTTGGCTTTTGCCGAAGAATTGTCTGCGACATGTGGGGCAACATTGCACAGTGGGGGATTTGAGGAAATTAATCGGACAGGCAATCGTTAAAAAAAAGTAGTTAAACTTCTCAACAATTTAGTGTGGTATAAAACATTAAATGAACAGTAGTCTTGGGTTAAAATTAGGGTGTTCGAATATTTGAATTTTTGGGAGAAAATCGGTTTGCATTTGGTACAAAAAATAAACCTTCTCAAAACGCCGCTTTCGAAGAAAAATGCCATAACATTGTTTTCCCCTTAAAATAAAATGTAAAGAAACTCTACTGGATTCTTTTTCCTAATGAAAACAAGCGGTTCCAAAGTTGGCCTTGTGCACAATTAGATAAAAGTTATATTATTGTCGATTTAGACCGACGACTTAAATACACAGCCGCTCACATGAATAGGGTCCCCCAAATCATTTAACAATAGTGATTACTATTTAAAGTAAATTTCACATAACGGTATAGTTCTTACTTATTTGTTTCTCCTACTTCCCTGCATCACCTACAAAAAATTTCAAGCCAGAGAAGTGTCCCATTATTTTAATTCGCTCGTTTCTTTCAAATGAGTGAAAAATGTGTTCTTCTTTTTTGATCCATTTGGATAGCACCCCTCACGTGATAATCAGTTTAAATGTGAAAGTCTTTTGCAGATCATCATAAATCAGAACGGATTACAGTAATTATGTGTAATTAAATATAAAATTTAATAAAAAATTAATAAAAAATTGGAGCTAAATCCTTGAGTGTCGAGGAAAGATCCAAAATTAAAACCTACAAGGAGTGTTTACTTTCTATTCATCAAATAGCCAGAAAACTAATAGAAGTCGCAAAGTTATATCGACATATTAACGTGACACCGAAGGCTATGGAAATAATATGAAAGGTCAAACAGCAAGTCCTATTACAGCCGCTGACAAGAGGGCTGTTCAGAGGTATGCCTCAAATTCAAACGACTCTGCTGCCAAAATCAAGGAAAAAGCTAGCGTAAGTGCAAGTGT
Organism: Philornis downsi; assembly: GCA_019455685.1. NCBI lineage: Eukaryota > Metazoa > Arthropoda > Insecta > Diptera > Muscidae > Philornis > Philornis downsi. The sequence continues at coordinate 1,314,574 of JAHXMU010000658.1, read as the reverse complement.
ATCAACGGTAAAAAGAGTTATTTTCAAAGCAGCACACTTGCAACGCTTGAAACTTAAAAAGAAACCACCGCTAGACAATACCCGTAAGAAACGTCGTCTTAATTTTTGTAGTACGAATATAACGTGGACTATATGTCCATGTTATATTTTCCGACGAAAAAAAATTTAATTTACAGGGTCCTGCTGGATATAATTACTACTTTCACGATCTTCGAAAACAGGAATACCTATTCAATCGATTACACAGCTGGGAAGGTAGAGTTATGGTATGGGGTGCGATCTCTTATTATGGCACAATAGAGCTTCAGTTCTCCAGTCTGCAAAAATGAATGCGACTTCATACAGAGCCGTGCTGGAAAAAGCTTTTTCTTTTCCTTTTTCCGGGGACTTGGAATGGAAATTGCAGCATGACAACGCGCCAATCCACACAGCAAGAATCGTCAAATCATGGATTGAAAGCCAAAATATCGAGGTTATGAACTGGTTGCCTTATTCTCCAGACTTAAACATTATTGAAAACGTCTGGGGATGGCTAGTACGCAAGGTGTACGAATCAGTCAAGCAAAATTGAAGCAAAAGTGAACTCATTAATGGTATTTAACAGGACTGGTCGTAATCAAAAAACTGTGTGATTCTTTACCGAACAGAATACATGAATATATTCTCAACTAGCGTAATTTAAAGGGGGTGCTATTCAAGTGGGCGGCACTGTATATAAACATATAAGTAATATACAAATATACAAGTTTTCACTACGTTTGAAATTGTCGAAGCCCGGCTTACACAAATATTGGTTAATTTTGATCGTTATCAATTACAGAATTATATAAAAAAAAGGTTATAAGTCTCGTCTTTGCTACCCAAAAAAATGGAAATATGTTATACGAAGTGTTTCGAAAAGAACCCCATTATTTTTGCTTGACGTTAAAGGCTTTATTTATAATAGTTAGAATAATCAGAATTTCTGGGTGATTGCTTTCTTCAGACGGTTCAATTATTGACAGTATAGATCTGAATCGTTTTCGGCCGTAGGGAAGCAGCTCATAGTAGACGCTTTCCTGCAAATTCTACCAAACACACTACAAAATCTTTCTGATTGTCAATGTCGCTTTGGCCGCCATTTGCGCCAGCTCACCTCTCTTCGAGCACTAACGTTTTCGCTTGACGTTGTCGTAAATGAACCAATTTTTGTCACTATTCTACATATTCGTACGCTTTAGAAACGGGTCGATTTTGATGCGGTTAATTAGGGCAAATGGGAATTCGGTCCATGAGGTTTTTTTTGTGTTAATTTGTATGGCATCGAGCTTCTCTTTGTACCCAGTCGAAACGTCGCTTTATTTTATCGATATATTTGAAAATTTGGCCTTTCGGAGCGTGATGCGCCCTTTAACATCAAAATTATCGGAACGGAATCGGCGCAACCAAAATTGCGCGTGATTGCCTGGCTTATGTTTCAGTCTTATTTTCCAGTTTAGACGAAACTGTTTGAGTAGATTTTTTGGGAACAGTAATATATAGCATACGAGTATAGTAAGTAATCTATAAGGAATTTTCCTCTCTCTGGAAAAAAATCATGCGGATAATTGTTTACAAAGGGCTCTGAAATCGCTATCCGATTAAAAATTTGTGCTCAAATTTTGAATGAAATTCAAATTTTTGGCTAACTGCCCTTTCCAATTCCAATTCCAAACAATGTCTTAGAGACTCATTAAGAGAATTTCCAAATATAAATATATATATAAAAAATTACATCAATATGACGTATTAGCCCGCAATTTCGAATACACTTGCAGCACAACTCATCTTCCGCTATCCTATCATCTCACAACGACTGGCAGAGAACGCTGAAACAACATTTTAGGTTCTCATCCATTTCATGTTTTTATCCATATTCTTACAAATGAATGGCAACAAACAATGTGTTTCGAGAGCAAATGGTATCCAAATTGAATGGAATTTGCATCGTTATAAGATTAGTTGGTATGATTTGAGAGCAGCAACGGTATCGTATTTTTCAATTATTCACGTGTTCGCTTGGTGGAAGAGTTTTCCCATTCAAAAAAATTATCTTGATGAGTTCTTGTTTGTGTCTCATCTTTTCAACGCCATCTAGTGTAACCCAATCGCTCTTACACAACGCGAGATACAGATTACTAAAGCCATATATCAGAGAAATAATTGATTTTTTTAACTATATTTTAACATTTTAAAACTTTCATTCATTTGACTAAACAAATGTGATGGTAAGAAAATAACCGAAAAAATTGGTTATAAAAACAAATCAGAATTTAACATCCCTATAATGGTAAACATAGAATCTTATATCAAAATATCTGGTGGTAATTGAAGCTAAGAAAAAACATGACTTTCGAATTGTCACCGTGATGCCAACAAAAATTGTGTTTCGTAATATTAAAATATCATGGAAAATATTGACCTGATGACATAGCGAACTTAAAGTTTCGGTCAAATGGCTTTTCCAAAACTGTTGTTGGGGGACAACAATTAAATTCGGGAACAAAGTCAGTACATCTTTTGATAGCGATTCGCCGTTTTTGTCAATCACAGTTGACGAAATTTATATACTTTAAATCTGAACACTGTTTAAACGAAAAAAATTGTTTCCTTCCTCTTTTTCTGATATTTTGATTCAGATAGTTATCATTACATGGCTGGTAGGTCTATAAGAAATGGTTTGTTTCAACATGCTTGTTCGTTATAAACACAGAAAATTGTATCAAAATTTGTTTAGTGGGATTAAGAAAGTGTTGGCTACAAACAAAGTTCGTTTTAAGTGCGCTCGCTACAAGCGTGGCAATTCTATTAATAATTGCTGCAAAACCATCGGGACTGCAAGAAATCGTTCGTTATAATCTGCCTCTTTGTCTGATATTTTGATTCAGCTAGTTGTTACATAACTGGTAGGGCAGGTCTGTACGAAATTGTTTGTTTCGACATGCTTGTTGGTTATAAACACAGAAAATTGTACCAAAATTTGTTTAGCGGGAAAAGGAAAGTGTTGACTACAAAGATCGTAGCAATTCTATTAATAATTGACACAAAATCATCGGGACCACAAGAAATCGTTCGGTATGAACAAAGTTTGTTATAAGCATTTTCGCTATAAGGTTTTTGTACTGTTTATATAGGTGGATGATCCCACTGTGCGTGGCTGGCTGTAGTTGCTACTTTCTCGTTTTGCGGTCATATTTATTATTGTAGTTAGTGGTGGGTTGTTGTCGTTATTCTCCCTTTTGTTGTTGGTTCTTGGTGCTGCTGTTGCTACTGTTGTTGTTGTCGTCGTCGTCATTATATTGGCACATTGGCAATTTGCGTAATTTGTTCTACGATTTGTGTGGAAAGACCAAAGATCAAATGCATGTGTGTGTGTGTGTGTGTGTTGCTTTCACATGTGTTTAGTAGTATTAGTATTCTTAATTCTTAATTTTTTTTATTTTAGTTTTCTATAATAATTTTGAGTATTCTGTTGCATTATCGTAGTCTTTATGGTTTAGTTTTCTCTAAATAATAAATGTCATTAAATTAGTATTTGATATATAATTTTTATTGATTTATTCTCATATAGTTAGATACACATACATATGTATATGTAAATATGAGGATCCATGTGTATATCAATTTACAAATACACATTTGTTTACATGTCCGTGTGTATGTGTAAATGTTTGTGTTTCGTTTTATTTGCCTTGCTTGCATTGGATATTACAGTCGAAACATTCATTTTAGGATAATTTATAAATTAAATGTTATTTGAATACATCATTACAATTGATATTGCAATTTTATTGCATTATCATCATTATTATTATTCTCATTGTGCAATATAGTATATTGTAAGCAAGTGCCTATTTCGCGTTGGCATTAGAGACACCAACGACAATGACTTTTGAACACCCTCAATTGTGTTCGATTGCATGCAATGCAATGCAATTTACCATAATCTTGAAAAAAAAAAATCAAAAAGAAAATCAATCAATCAATTGAATGTTAAGGGTAACATTTGAAGCAAGCGAGGTGGCTGAGTTATTTTCCGGTGCTAATAGAAAATTGTTGAAAGTATAAGAAATATATTTCTCATAAATGGAATGGATTGATTTTCATATCGGGCAAATCCGAAATTTCTTCACGCTTCACAAGTTAATACTTTCGATTCTGATTAATTTTGATGTTTACGATACGACTAGAAAATATTGCTGTAAAACAGTAAGGACTATGTCTCAAAATCGTTGTGTGTTCATAATCGTTACGTTTATGGCATCAAAGCCTTCAGCAAAGTTAGCGTATTACTAAAATTTTTGTGCTTTCTCAAATGCTATAACTTTTCCGCAAATTAGTGAAAAATGCCGTCTTCATGAGCCAAAGATATGTTAAATAAAAACGTTTGAAGGACATTGTCTGAAGAAATTGATATTTGTTTATAAATTGCTCACAAACAGATTAGTACATATTTTGTTAAAAAAAAAATTCCTTAGCAGTTTTTTTTTTAATATAGTTTCCTTTTTTAACCTAAGTTAATGATGATGGGTCCATATATTTTCCGGAGCATTTTCCTCTTGAAAACTGCGAGTACTGATTTATCCGCTTGCGTCATAACCCAGGATTCTGCGCCATATAACAAGACAGGTAGAACCAACGTCTGGTACAGTCGGATTTTTGTTTGTCGAGAGAGGTCTTTATCATTGAATCGCTTGCTTTGCCCATAGTAACAGCTATTAGCAAGCAATACTGTCCTCTTTATCTCCATGTTGACATCATTCGTTTTGTTTACAGCGGAACCGAGGTAGATGAATTCTTCCACCACTTCAAAATTATAGTTGTCAACGTTCACATATCGTCCCAATCGAGTAGACTCTTTGTTCGTTGAATCCAATAACTTTGTTTTGTCCTCGTTTACCACCAGCCTCATTTTCGCTGTTTCCTTCTCGATGCTTGAGAAGGCTGCAGTAACATCTTGCTGTTTTCGGCCAATAATGTCTATGTCATCTGCATATGCGAGTAACATATGGCTTTTATTGAAGATGGTACCAGTCGTCTCGTGTTAACTGCAGCTTTCCCCATAATCATCTCCATTGAAGAGGTCGCACGATAGACTGTCGGCTTGCCTAGATCCTCGTTTTGTGTAAAAAGTCTCGCTTGTTCACTTCACTGATTTGAAAACGCCGCTCTTCCGACGTTTACCACCAATTACCATTTAACATTTCTTTTTAAGTTCTAAAGCATTTATCGTAACCTTATCATACTGTTATAGGAACAGTCTAAAAAATATCGCCAATTACTAAAAAACCCAGGAAGCAAATCATCAACCGAAATTCTTACATTTGCATCGTTAAAAAGTTGCTGTAGTCGCCACGTTTGGCGAAAAATCGCCAGATCTTGCAACACTGCGTGAGTCCTATGAATGGGTTACACATTCGTGGAGCATAATAGGAATCCCTACTATTTAACGATGATTCGAAACGTCAGCATGAGACGCGTTTATTTTTACTCGAAATCAGGGGCATTCAAACGACTCTCGCATCTGCACAACAATATTCTCTATACATTGCAGTACATTAAGAAAAAAAAAAGAAATTCCCCTGCAACCCCTGAACGAGATATGAGGGAGATTTTTACATTCAGTTAGTTTACACACATTCTATTGTTGAACTCACTCAACGAGACTTACAGTTTAACGATGATTCCGAATGTTGCTCAGTTCGAGAAGCATTAACTAGACTTATAGACTATTCGACTACTCGAAAGGTTCGTCAGGCAAATCGAGGTGACCTAATAATTATTGTTGACTATATCAGGAATTGAACCTGCGATCATCCGAAGGAATGTCATGGTCATGGCACCGACAACGGCACCACGGTCGGTCATTGCAGTATAAATTTAGGACGACTTTCTAAAGGATATGGTATATTTTCGGTAGGGTTGGACAGCTGTTCAAATAAATTAATCTTTTCTTGCATTCCTTCTGGCACACAACATTCTATGGTCAAATTAGACACATAATCATTTTTATATCCTCATTATCGTGTTTAAAATAGTCATTGACAAGTTTTAAATTGCAATTACTGAAATTAAATGTTTGAGTTTTAAATGGAAATCTATTAACATAAATACTTATACATATAAGAGTGTACTTAATAATTCAGAACTTTGATTTGGAGATGCTAAGATTTTGTTTCCGATGCAATCTACCAATATTTTCTACCTATATTGTTTTCACGAGGAAAAAGGGGAAAAGTATGGTACTGTCTGACTTCAAATTTCATAACCACTTTTTTATATGGACTTTCATCGCAATAAGTTAGTTTAGTACCAATCTTTAAACTTAAACTGTCAGTTTTTAGTTAAGTAACTGGCATTTCTTGTAAAAAGCACTTTGTGGAAAGTACTAAAATTATCTGGGCAAAATATTCCTGGAATATTTATTTAAGCGCTCAAAACTTTTTGCAAATAAAAATATGTTTTGTTTTTAAGAAACCCCAAAAAGATCCAAAAATTAGGCTGACTAAAATTAAACAGCAGACCACTTCTAATAATTCGTTTAACTTTGAACTTATCGAAGGATCTGGAGCTTTTGTAAAAAATAAATACTGATTAGGTTTTATTGAATACTTAATGAAATGGAATAGAAAAGTAAAGGTGCAACATTTGAGAACTCACACCGCCCGTTTTGAAATATTTTCACTGCTTCCCTTATAAAGAATAAAAAAATTCTTACGAATTAGAAGTACATCAATATGAATGCAAAAATTCATCGCAATAAAATTAAGTATTACTTATTTGAATTTATTTTATACAATAAAGGATTGCAATCGAAAAGTCATCAATCCATTTTAAATAGAGGGACACGCTTCCCACCCCAAAGAACTGCCCTCAAATAGTCAAAATCTAACTAAAGAATATAATTGTAAAAAAGAAATAAGCTTGGAATTGTATTTGGTAAATTTAAAACAAAACCTCTGCCAAATAAAATAGAATCATCAAAATTGTCTACTATATAGAATCGATGAAAATTAAGACTGTTCTCAGTAGATAAATTCAACTTTTACATTCGTGATAGTTTGCTGTAGAGCTTATAAATAAATGTGACAAACACAAATATATGAAAACTGGAAAGAGATACTGATAGTTAATATTTATAAACCAGTGGATAGGAGCAAAGTTGGACAGGTACTTAAATAAACTGGCGTTATATTATGTTCGATCACAACCATCTTTAAAGTAACGTACACCATCTGATTCAAAGTAGACTTCTTAGAAATATAACCTTGGAATGCATCATACTTGAAGTATCATCCGAGATGTAATGAACAATGTGGCAAAATGGTATCGGTACTAAGTCGAAGCAGATATGGGAAAACTATGATATTTTCGATAAAGAATCATACATATAATTGATCAAAGTAAACTTTGTCCACATTTTGATACAGCTCTCATAGAAATGTCGAAGACAACCTTTGTTCTTTGGCGTGTGGGATTTACGATTTTGATCCAATTGTATCCTAAATTGCAGAAATTAAATCAACGTTGCTGGCAGTCGACCAAAAAGTTTGTTCACGTTTCGTCATAGCTCTTTAGCAATAGACTAAGATTTGTATCAAACTTTGTTTTCTGGTCTAGCAGCCACAATTGTTAACCGAATCGAAACAATTGTTTTGAACTTAATACAAAAAGCATAACAGTTTAATAAGCCGAACAACTGGACTACTATTGATGTATCAAAAAAGAACAGGCTTGGAGTTTTTGGCTGTCCGCTTCACGTGAAATGTCCTCATAGCTTAGAAATTGTCAGATTTTTTTGTAAATATGAAAGAATATTTTAGAAATAGTACACAGAATTTTTAGACTTATTTAATAGTTTCTGAAAGTTTACATAATTAAACAGGAAGAACAAGAAAATCGGAAACTCTTAAAGTTATCTCTTATTAAAAACATTTCCTTGAACCGGCTGATTTGTTTGTTTGTCAAAGTTAAAGAAAATGTGGAATGCACTTTTAATTATCAAATATGGGTTCAGTTAATATGAACGTGTATCGTAATAATCATATGTTTGCAACGTATATTACAAAATCATGTTTTTTTTTATTTAACGGGCATAGATTTATTTTTCCTATACAACTTTCAACAATATTTGTGTGTACACAAAACAGAATTCGTTACGTATGATTAATATTCATTTCCCCCCATAAATTTAAACGTATGAGTGATGAGCGTTTTGAAACATAAACCGTCCCCTATATGTCTATTAATGGCCACGATTTATAAAATATGTAACTACAAAATATATGTTTTTGTAATCCTATCTCGGTAATTTACTCTTTGCATTACCAAAGATTATACATTAACCCAAAAAATAAATATATATAGAAGAGAATAAAAACTACTTTTTATTTCGAAATTTATCACCTCTCACAATCCCTATTGCACCAACTCAAACTCCAAACTCAATTCTCTTCCCATATTTTTTGTTATATTGCAGGTGTTCTTTTTTTCGCCTCCCATTCATTCGCATGGAAGATCCCTCTAAAGGATTGTAAACGAACGATAGTAGCAAAGCAGGACAGAAGACAGCAGCTACTACAATAAACGGAGCGGGCACAAAGTAAAGCAATGATTCTGAGAAAAAACTGAAGGCAGAACACGAGGATTACCAGAAATAATAATAATAATAAAGGGGCATAAAGTGAATTGTGCAGAGAGAAACGCAAACAAAAAGGCAGCAAGAAAAAAGTAAAACAGGCAAAGAAAATTATTACGAAAACGTGCTGGTGCATTGGAAACAAAATTGAACCGGCCAGCGAACGAGAGGAAGAAGTTGCGAGCGCAAGGAAAACGAAAACTTTGGAAGTAATTACAAACATTCCACTTTAATACTCGACAACAACAACAGCAACAGCAGCGGCATCAATAATTACAACCTCTGCGCTGCAATTGAAAATTACATTCGAGAGCAGAGCATTAACAAAGAGTTATAATTGTAACATAAACACTGGTAAACAAAGAACGCCTTGTGTTTGTGTACGAGGCCAACACACCAGCTGAGTTTGACTACGGGAGTAGAGACGTCAGACACGGGAAAATCATTCGGACGCGACGTCCACAAACAGACCCGTGCAACACGCTACTGTTGCTGCCGCTGTTAGTGGATTGCCGACAACATCTACCAACAACATCGCCACCACTATCACCACAACAAACAACACCACCACCACATTCCAAGCCACTCAATCACAGGCAACAACTGCCAGTAAAGCTTTAACTGCTGCCCACACTTACCCACAGCTTTTGCCACTCGACTCATACAATAATCCATCATCGACAGCGGCAGCAACGGCAGCAGCCACAGCCTCAGCCACAACTTCCACCTCCGCCACCGCTAGAATAGCAGCAGCAGCAGCCGGACGACAAGAAACTGCAGCAGCGACTACGAGCTCACGTAGCCGTCATAAACGACGTAGTATCAGTACCAGCATCACCACGAATCCACACGGCAAAAGCGGTGCATCTGCAGCGGCAGGCACGACTGCCAGCAACATTAAACAGAGCGCGAGTCGTAACAGCAATATACGCAGTTCTTCGTCCAACAGCACAATGGCCTCGTCCAATCATCGTGGCGGGGGCGGAGGTGGTGGTGGAGGTGGCGGCACAGGCGGCGGCGGCGGTCATGGGCATGGCAGTTCGGGTCTACAAATCGGCTCAGCGTGGTTTCAGCGCAAAATCAATTTACGACCACAACATCGAGGTGTTCATTTAGTAACAGAGGAAATCCTCCGACAAATGCCGGAATTAGGACAATTTTCCGTGGGATTGTGTCATGTGCAAAGTGAGTACTACAACTTAACGAATTTTTTTCTTCCAAACTTGTTTCACTTTTGAAAGGCAAAACACGAACAACTTAAATTTAATTAGTAGTGAAATTACTTGCATTCGCGTATGGTGGATAGGAGCGTATGAGTAATGTCGATGTAATTTAAGAAAAAAAAAGTATACGTCTCCTAAGGATATTGGCATTAATATTACGTATACTTTTGTAAACAGACAAAATAGGCAATATTATTTGAAGTAATCAAAATTCCGTGCATGGACTGCAATTTTGGTGCTGTGGTTTGGAGTTAATGTGTTTTGGATAATTCGAGAAAGAAAAAAATGCACAAATCTATTTCATTTATATGGTTCTTGTTAAGTCTCAATGGCATAATACATCAAATATTGTAAAAATCAAAATTTAATAATTTTTCTAAATACGTTTAGCTTTGATTTCAAAGATGTCATCGATTTCTTCGGTATGGTACTTGGTAAAAGTTAATTTGCACTAATATTGTTGTAGACTGTACTGTACTGTCATTTGTTTTCCATATCTTCTGTGAAAAATCCGACAAACTCACACTTTACTGAATCTTGATTGTCATATACACTTAGCACATTGAATTCGATTTGATAGTAGCAATGATGCTCCTCGGATTAACCTCAAAAACCTCAATATATTAAAATCTCAAACCTCAATATATTAAAAAATCAGAGAACAGACTTAAATTTGGAAATGCCTCGGTCAAAACCGACAATAAAATACTCACACCATCGAATGCGAAAGACCATCACCGTCATATCATATTGAGATGCAGGTTCACAATATCCAAAAATTCAGACGAAAGCTGTGGCTTTTACTAGTGATAGAACAAAGTGTGGACGATCTGTTAATATATGTTCCATCTTCAATAAATTTTGAACTGGACTCAAACAAACGGCCTACTTGCATAGCTGTCGCATTGTTTTTGGGAGCTCTAAAATCAAACTTGGACGGACCATTTATATAGGAAGTTGGACCAATATAGTTCGTTTTCAGATGTAATCGTCTCTGCCCAGGCATAATTGAAACCTGAGGTATGTTAAAGCGACAAGATCCAGTTTGATAGCCCCATTTATAAGATAGAGTAAAAAGAAATTGATTATTTTTCCAAAAAGATGGTTTAAGTAATTTGTATCTCGCATTGTACAAATGCAATTGGATCATGCTAGATGGCGTTCGGAATACAAGATTCTGTACTAAAAAAAAACTACTCAGTTTAGTGATTACTTGACTCAGTATTGTTTAAGTCTCAAATATGGACACGAACAAAGAGAAAATACGTCATATTTTACATATTTTCACCATTAACAGCTAAAGCGCAAGCAAGGGGGTTCAATATGTTATTAGTGTTTATGGTCCTGATACTGTAAAAGCCAGTCAAGCGATATTTTGGTATCTTCGATTCCATTAAGGTAATTTTGATGTCAAAGACGCACCATGTTCTGGAAGGGCAATTGTCGCAAATGATGATAGAACAATGGAAAACGTCAAATCTGACTATCATGTAAATACTTTTTCAATTGCCTAGGAGCTAAATGTTCCACAAAAACCGTTTAGAATCACTTGAGTGAGGCTGGATACAAGAACAAGCTTGACGTATGCGTGTCATATGAGTTAACGCAAAAAAAAACTCCATGGACTGAATTTGCATATGCGAATTGCTGCTGAAGCGTCACAATACCGACGAATTTTGGTCACTTAGGACAACGTCTAGCGAAAACTGTCGTGATCGAATTGCGGTGAACCGGCGGAAACGACGCCCAAGCCAGGATAGATGTCTGTTCTATTTCAAACAGGCAGGTAAGCAGAATATCCATGCGATTGCCATGAAGCTTTGCTATGTTCAATGGTTTATAAAAGGGTTTGCAATAGCGATGTTTAGATGTTAAAGTTGAATAAAACAATTTGAGAGCGAGATATAAACGAATTTCTATGTGGGAAGCGTCTTCAAATGGCCGCCACGGATTCGTTGAGCAGTGCACATACGAGAGATCCAATTTTCGATGACTGCCACATAGATTAGACTGAATTTGAGCGAAAGCATGGTTTATATCTGCTCTGAGGCTGTGATCGTTTACGGCTTATTTGTATAGGCATGCCTCTTTAAGAAAACCGCTTAAAAAATTCTAATTGGCTCATATCACAGGACCTCTTTGCACAGTACACGTTGCCTCTGCATGAGACAACTACGTCCTTAAATTGCTCTAGTCGAAAGTTCGTTATGGTATTAGCTATGTGACAGGCAGAGCCGTCCTCTTGGAACTACATCTCATTCACATCCTTATCAATCCGCTTTCAATTCAAGAACACAGTCGAGGAACGCATGTCTTTGTTCATGATCGTTTTCCTTCAGCTCTTGGATTACTTGGATTATGTACGGATGAAGTCAGCAAATTGACGTCTGTGAAATACTGAGTTGTTGAGCGCATCGGACTCTCAAGCACAATCTCACAGATAGCGGCGATGTTTGCGGCAAATCTTGTGTTTCGTTTATTTACGGATGTGGCTCACTAAATCAATCTGTTTCGACTCTGACTTTATAGTCGAGGGAGAAGGACTGCGCGCATCGTTGCGACAAGAAAACCAGCATTCTTATAATAAGGTTTTATTGTTTAACGAGGCTGTAACTTGCCATGGCGATTTGTTTTTATTGTCTTAAAAACAAAATAACAGGAATACGAGGGAGGTCTCAAAATTAGCCGACCTAACAAAGAAGACACAAAAAAGTTGGGAAAAATTTTCTTTATTTTTCATCATAATCTCCTTTTAGTTCGACACACTTTTTTCAGCAATATTCAATAGCTTCTGTAACCTGTTTATTGTAAGAAATGTCAAATCCCATAAAATAGCTATCAACCGCAGACTTCATCCCTTCTTTGTTGGTAAATCTTTTAAAACCGAGCCATTTTTTTTCAAGTTTGGAAATAGAAAATAGCCAGAGGTAGATAAATTTGGCGAATAAGGTGCATGATTAAGCAATTCGAACTTTGATTAATTAATTTTGGCTATCGCAATAGTGGATGTGTGAACTGGAGCATTGTCTTGATGGAACAACATTTTCTTTTAGCCAAATGCCGCTTTTTTCATAATGTTATCACCTAAACGCTGCAATAAATTAGCATAATATTCGCCGTTGGTGGTTTTTCTGAAGACAATCAACAAAACTAATGTCATCCGCATCCCAAAACACGGGCACCATAACCTTGCCTGAAGATGGAACCGCCTTCACTCTCTTTGGGTTCTTTCACTCCAGTCCACTGCTTTGACTGTTCCATTATCTCAGGTGTGAAGTGGTGGACAAATGTCTCATCTTTGGCTATGGTGGAAAAATTCGACTTTCTTCCGGTGAAACATCGCCAAACACTCTGATGAAACATCTTGACGACGCTGTTTTTGCTATATTGAAAGCAAGCGCGGTACCCATCTTCTGCACAGCTTTATCATCTTCAAATCTTTGGTGAATACATGATGTATAGTACTTTTTGTAATGCCTATCATTTCAGCTATCTCACGCACCTTCAGTCGACTATCATCCAATACCATTTTGTGGATTTTCGTAAGGGTATCTGACGTGGACTCCTCAATTTGTCGACCACTACGGTGTTCATCTTGGCAGCTCGTACGGCCTCGTTTAAACTGTACTATCCAATATTTTACAGTCGTAAACGAAGGAGTACACTCCTGCAGAGCTAGATTCTACTCTAGCTTATATATTGGTTGGACTGAAACGTTTCAAATGGAAATATTGAATTACATTGCGGTAACCAATTTGTTCCATGTTTACAAATTCACTGAGATCGTGTAGTTTTGATGTCTCAAATAAATACTAAACAACATGGCGCCTTGAAACTTAAAACATGTGTTTTTTAAGGCCATAATTTCACCAAAATATTTTTTTTTTTTTTCAAAATACCTCAGGTCGGCTAGTTTTAAGACCGCCCTCTTATTAAAAAAAAAATTAAATTACATAATCGTGCCTGTTCTTAGCGGAAATTACTTTACAATAATACCAATATTGTGCCATACATTAACGTATGAAATACCAAAACTTCTGTAACAAAGTCTATCATTTTTACAACTGTAAACTATTTCTGACCTTAGAAGTTGAAACATTTAGAGGCCTCCATTCCCTCGATATTTTCATTTGTTTTTGATGCAATTTTTATGCTATGCCCGCACCTTAGGCATCAAATGCCTTCCGTGCATTGTTATTAATTGAGTTGTATGTAATAATTTGTAAGCTGTTTATGGGCATGATTTTATCCTTTTGATGATGTTGATGTACAAAAATACACATTATCTTCGTTTTACCGTAGTTTTGTTATGAATACATTTTTGTAAACTTGGTATTAGTTTTTGTGCATAAACAAATTCAAAATGCATCCTTAATTCATCTGTCTCTGCTATGAAATTATTGTGAAAGCTATAATATATTCCAAAGGACAGTTGCTTATTGTTTTCAATCTTCTTAAATGTTTTGTTTTGATGTTTCGACGAAATGAAGAAGAAATTTTCTGAGATTCTTTGGTAAACCTTACAAACGTTTTGTTTTACAAACGATTCTATAGACATTACGGGAGGATGGAACCTAATTTAACAAATTGAAAGAAGGGTTTCTTTTGTAAAAGAGATTTTAAACATAAATGAAGGAATATTTGGCTTGCTAAAGACAAACAATGCCATCTTTGAGAAAAATTGTACAATATAAATTGGGACAAAGAAAACTAGTTATTTTTGAAAAATATTACAAAGGTATTGTGGATATTTGGCACAACTTAATGGACATTCTATTATAATGGTAAATTATAATCGTTGTGATATTACATTTGAGTTGCAACTATTAATGTAGAAATCAGGTGAACGACGTATACGTAATATTAATGGAATAAAGCGTCTTATTCATATTAATATTATTATTCATACGTCGATGTATTAATATTGTTCATACGCCGTAGAGTCAAACATTTCAGTATCTACCATTAGAAAGTGTATTTTCTCTCCAAAATTACTACCTAGTCCTGCCATATGTTCTGTTACACAATTTCCAGCGCTTATCGTTCAAAACTTCTTGCGGGAATAGAACCGTTAACTTTGTTTTTTCAGAACACATGCACTGATTAGTGAAGAATACTAGTCAGTTTGGTTTCAGTTTGCAATCTATTAACATGGAGTGGGGTGTAAAAGAGAATCGAGTCGGCGTAATAGCGTTGCATAAGTGCGGAAAGAGTATTGCTCGCTTCGGCGAATTGTCTGGAGTAGAAGACAGGCCAAAAAGTGGTCGCCCGCGCGTTGTCCGTACGAGTGCGGTAGTAAGGGCAGTGCGTGAAAGAATTCGGAGAAACCCCCTTAGAAAGCAGAAAATCATGCCCAAGGAATTGGATATATCAACCAGATCTAGTCTCAACCAGGTCTAGGCTTATTCGGGATGATCTGCATACGAAATCCCATCGTCGGTCCACGGGGCATCTTCTAACTCCTCAGCTAAAAAAAATTAGGCTGGAAAGATGCAAGCGACTTTTGCAGTGGCACGGGGACAATGGCCATGAAAACATTCTGTTTACGGATGAGAAAATTTTTACCGTGGAAGAAGTTTTCAACAAACAAAATGGCAAGATTTATCCCACTTCATCTAAGAAAGCGAAAAAAGTTGTTCCAAGAGGGATGCTCTTGCGTAATGGTTTGGTGGGGGGTCTCCCACCATGGTGTCACATCTCTCCATTTCTGTGAAAAGGGCGTAAAAACTACTGCAAAGGTTTACCAAAAAGATGTGTTAGAGGGTGTTGTGAAGGGTTTGACCAATACCCTTTTCAATGGACGTAGATGGATCTTCCAACAGGACTCTGCTCCTGCGCACAAAGCTAAAACCATGCAGGAGTGGCTCAGAGTCAATATCTCTGGCTTTATAGCAGCAGAAGATTGGCCATCAGGGAGTCCAGGTCTCAATCCACTGGATTATGCTTTGTGGTCAGAATTGGAGAATATGACTTGCAAGACTCCCCACAGAAATTTGGGAAGCCTTAAAACAGCATTAACCAGAGCAGCGTCGTCGATCTCCATGGAAATCGTACGTGCGGCTATAGCCCAATGGCCACACCGTTTGAAAGCTTGTGTTAAAGCAGAAGGCGGCCATTTCGAGTGAATACAATTTTTTTTAATAACCAATATTGTCTTCTAATAAATGAAATAATTTTGAATACAATATGAATATTGGTTTTTTTTTATCGCGTTTTATATTTGTAACAAAACATATGGCAGGACTAGGTATATAAATTATTACAAAATCCATAAGGGAGGTTTGCAGAGAAACTAAAGAATCACTTTGATCAACACGCGATGTCAGTACAAGGTAAACTATGGAGTATACAAACTTCAAAGCATGCTCGATTTTATTACTAACGTGATAAAACATTGAGAGAGTTGGTCTAACCTTAGTTATTTACTGGTATATAGCCTTATTATTTCAGGACCAACAACCGGTCTGAAAAGGAATTATTATTGTGTATTCAATTTTGACATAGTTTTATCAAGTATGTTAGTTTTGTTTAGTTTCAAGCAAAGACTTTATTTAAACTTCGTATTTCTTACACACACAAACATGTTCAATATATACTCGTACTTCACCTCTGACCGACCATGGAGCGATGGTTGTTAGTACATGTAACTATCGTTCGCATGATCGCAGGTTCAACGCCGCATACAGCCGCCTATCATTATTTGGGAGGCGATCGTCTTGATGTGTCCGAAGAGCACTTCGAGTAGTTGAGTAATCGACAAGTCTTGTAAATGCTTCTCAAACTGTGACCCCGCTGAGTCAGTCGAAAACAGGCTAATTAAGAACTAAGAGAATCTCTCACATGTCTCATTCATGAGATGTAAAAGAATTTGTGTCTGAGTATACTTCATCTCTTCATAAAAAAGTTCTTCCATTCTATATCAACAAAAATTTGTGAAAAAATATCTATTGCATAATATTTCTTTGTCTAATTTCATTTATCAACATAGCCACTGCTTTTTTGAAAATAATATCATTGTTAGTTGAAAACTGTTATGGAGCGTATAAGATATATTAAGGAGATATTTGTTTTCCATATGTCTGCTGCAATTATTTAAATGATTTACGAGCCACCTCAGTAATTGCACAGTCCTAGAAAGCATTCCTATAATGTAAACAACAACCTGCCATCATCTTCTTCGTAGTCTGACAAATGCTGCAAAAATCTTACCGTATATAGTACACATTTTTAACGATTAACATTAAACCACATCTTCTACGTCGTTGAATCTTGTTTGTAAAACCTCCTTATTTATAAGGCGGAAACTATAAGACCATAATATTCCGTAAGAAGCTCCACTTATTTACAGCAAACGCAATTTCCTAGTTAAATCTCCCCATCGTTTAGCCTACCCTCTGTATGAAGGCTCTCATCACAAGTAGTCTCACAGCAACTACTTGAAAATCAAACCAACAACTCACATCCAAGTCGAACATACTTTTACTGTTCATTTAATTCAATATTACCCCAAGTATGACATTCACATAAACTTTCCCTTCTTCAATATCGATATATCTATTTTTACAAAAATTAGGTTACCATTATTATTCAGACATATGTACTAGCTACTCGCATAGGTAGGTATACTTTCTATTGGAGAAGGGCAACGAATGGTTGAGGGGGCAGGAGAGACGTTTGAGTGGCTGGGCGATGCACATGCCAAAGACATTTCTATAGATTGTGTCGTCGTCATTCTCGTTGTCGTTTCATATACAAACAAATCATATTACCTGACAACACACAAATCATGCTCATTTGTAGTAGCTTTGTTTGTATGTATGTGTGTGTGTGTGTGTGTTTGATATCCGACCAATATTCACCATCACCACCACCATTCAAAGTCACAGATATAAAGATAGGTATATACACATTCGTATACGATATTCTATCGATTTACTGACAATAAAAAGGAATAAAATACAACATTTTCAAATCATAACACACCATATAACAATAGACAATAAATTCTCTTATGAGGCCAGAGAGGTGGTGATTAAAGTGCGAGAGGGGGCTTATTTCAGATAATTCAGTTATGTGAAATTTTAAAAATTGGTTAATTGTCTAGTTCAATAATTGGTTACTTCAATAAATTGCTAATCACTTAATTCAGTAATAGCAAAGACAATATTTTAGTCAACACTAAGAGCGTATATTTAACATTATAGAATTTTACCTCATACGCAAACCACATTTAGTTCAATGGCGCAAGCGCCATCTATCGTATATTAATTGTACTATTCTTGAAACCATTTCAAACAACTTGTAAACAATACACAGCCAAATTTATGTCATAATAAATAAACTATGTAATAGTTTATGCATATGGAGAAGACGAATTCACGTGAATTTCAAGCAATTGGGATAGCCAGGGATAGACGAATTCGTATATGAATAAAATAGTGTAACACAAATGTTGTTGGTGAACAATTCTCTCACACCGGCCAGTCAGATCCAAACCTCCTAAAAACTAAGGAATAAATACTACATCGACTTTACTCTGGTGATTATGCCTCTTTAGTGAAATTTCACATTTAATTTAGAAACTTTTTGTCGGAATTACAAAAATTGTATCAGGTATAGGAAAACAGAAATGACCTATTTTTACAAGACATTGAAGGCTTTATTTGAGTCGTTTTGTTCGATGACGTTTATTATACCTTTCTCATAGAAAATCTCGTCTCCATTAGACTTTCCCAAGTTTCTTTTGAGGCGATTTTTTCGCCAACAAAATCATATCCCATAGACAAGAACAGAGGGTAGTCACTTATGCCAGGTCCGGATTATAAGATGGTTGCAAAAGAACCTCCAAGCTGACGGAGCTTCTGGTGAGTCATTATCTAAGTATGTGGGTTGATGTTGTCCGGATGGAACACAATTCTTCTCCTATTGGCCAAAGTTGTCCTTTTCTGACCGATTGCTTCCTTCAGACGGTTCAATTGTTAATAGTACAGGTGCAAATTAAGAATTTGTCTGTAGGAAATCAAAACCTTTCCGACCGTCAATCTTAGTTTGGGCACCCTTTGCCCTCACCGCACGATTTTTTTCGCTTGACGTTATCGTATGTGATCCTATTTCTATCACCAGCCACCATCCGCTTAAGAAATGGGTGATTTTACAGCGATTCTGCAGAGATTCGCATATAGAGTTTTGATTCATGAGATTCCGAACAGTTTTTTGTACAATGTTTAGATCCTGACAATCGAAACAGTGCTTACATGTTGGTCCGACTTGACGATCTCCATTGTTCTATCGGCATTTTCAACAGTTGTCCTTCCAGAACATGGTGTATTTCTCGCAACAAAATTGTCAAATTGCCAAAACGGAATCAACGAAACCAAAGTGCGCATGATTGCCTGTTACAGTATCAGGATCACAAATAGTATTCTCATTTTCAGCCGCGTGGCTTGCGTTTTTTGCGATATCACCGTCATTCACCGTCGTAAGATTAGTCCTTTTTAGTCCTTTTTTACTAATTTAATAAAAAAAAAAACCATCAACAATGTTAATTTTCGACATTGCGACGATTTTTTTTAAAAAAAATAACCTGAAAAAACGGCACTAAATAGGGTCAGTGGATAGATCAACATTTACCAGTGAAGGCTTCTAGAGATGAAAATTCTTCACCGTTAACGACAGGTTGTCGCTTTGACTAAGATCTCCTTGCATGTCTCCACTGAAGGCTTCTTGTCAGCCAACGCGAAAGCCCGTATACCAAGTTCAGCTATAGTTTTAAATATTTTTGCAAATCGTGCTCTCGAATTCAGCTTTATATTCGATGATTCCGGGTTTTCTGCCGCATTTTTCACAATGTTAATGTCAAATCAGTTGACAAAGAATAGACTTTTTTTAAATAGGTATCGTTTTTTTCGATACTGCTTGTAGTCATCCCGTTAAGTTATATTACAATATAGGGACTGCTGGCCAATATATTCAGATAAATAAGTTTTAAATCACTACTTTATGAAAATCCCAGCAAAAAAAAGTACATCCAAAGAAGCAAATATTCAGCACAACTTGGAAGTGATGAAAAATTGAGTAATCATCAATTAAATTACCCTAAGGTTGTCATAGGTGGAAAACATTTTATGATGACTGCCCTATATGTTCAAGACTGATGTAGATATAACGAAAATTTAAATTTTCGTTATTAAAAAAAATATTTTTTTGTTGTATTTTTATTGTATTAAAAGTTGGTATTTTCCAAAAAAAAAAAAAACCTTAGTACAAACTGAATTAGAAGGGCGCCTAATGTTTCGTAGGGTCGAAGGTATTACACTCACGGACTACAACCCACATTACTGCGGTATATTTAGCGATATAGAAATGTGTATAATTTATTTAGTCGAACTATTTACAATTTTTACAAATAGAGTGACGAACTTTTATCGATAATCATACGAAAAAGGATAAATAAATGTTTTTTCCTAAACAAATTTGGTAGGAACTTCATTAATCCGGCTATCAAAAATTACGTCTTCGGAGCATATTATGTCCCTTAATAATAGAAGTACGAGGGCTGTCCCGAAACTAGCCGATCTGACGTATAGATCGTGCCAGTAGTTTGAAAAAAATTATTTTGTTAATATATTTTTTTGAGCCATCATAAGCAAACGATCTCGGCGAATTTGCATACCTGGAAAAAATTGGTCGACGTTATGTGATTCAAGTCTCAGTCCAACAAATGTTAAAGCCGATTTAGATTCTATTCAGGAGGAGTGTGGTTCGTTTACCGCTGTAAAATATTGGGTAGCAGAGTTTAAACGATGCCGTACGAGATGCCAAGATGAACACCGTAGTGGTCGACCAATTGAGGTGTCTACGCCAGACGCGATTAAGAAAATCCACAAAAGGTATTGGCTGAAAATGCATGAGCTAGCTGAAATGATAGACATTCCAAAAAGTGATACATATCATATTTTGACCGAAAATTTGAAGATGAGAAAGCTGTGCGCAAGATGGGTGCCGCGCTTGCTTCCATGGATGAGACATGGGTCCACCACTTCACACCTGAGACAGAGGAACAACCAAAGCAGTGAAATTGGACGAGAATATCTTTATTGATTATCTTAAGAAAGGAAAAACCATCAGCGGCGAACATTAGCTAATTTATTACAGCGTTTAGTTGATAAAATTATGGAAAAAAGGCCGCATTTGGCGAACAAGAAAGTGTTGTTTCATCAAGACAATGCTCCCGTTTACACATCCACTACTGCAATGGCCAGATTATGCTCTCTCGGACTGTTTTCTCTTTCTAAACTTAAAAAAATGGCTCGGTGGTAAAAGATTTGCCAACAATGAGGGAGTAGAGTCCGCGACTGATGGATATTTTGAGGAGTTTGACGATTTTTACTATAAACAGGCTTTAGAAGCTATTGAATATCGCTGGAAAAAGAGTATCGAACTAAAAGGGGATTGTGTTGAAAAATAAGGATACAATTTTTCATAACTTTTTGTGTATTCTTTGTCAGATCGGTTAGGTTTGAGACCGAACTCGAGGACGTTTTGATAGAAATCATAAATGAAAATAAAACCGATGTTTTAAGTAGTTCATTTTGGTGTTTTGGAAGTTGTTCGAAACCTCTTCGTTGGAAGTGAGAAATATACATAGATTGGATCTTAAGAAGTGATGAAAATTTATTTTGCTAGGATGCTATAATTATAACATATATAACATGAATGCTCATGTACCATATGGGCGTATACTTATGTGGCTCCTAAAATATTACTATTATTGTGGAAATCTGAATTGGTTAACAGGCAAGTTCTGAAAATGACGCTACCATGCATATTAATGATCATCCGTATATATTTTTGTTTGCACTTTCCTGGGCATTGCTGGCAATACTCCCAGCATTAATATTCATTTAAAGCTTTTCAAGTTCGCTTCCGGATTCGTCGTTAAACAGCAGTTAAATATAACTGTGAACTAAAATATATGTAAAAGGTATTTGTAATATACCTATATAGGGTTCCGCTCGATTTTTTATATCCTTTCAGTTGATTGAGGTTTTTAAAACTTTTACAGAGTTCAAATAGTTCATGATCACTGTGTTAACAAATTTTCAGATGCCTAAGTATTGTGCTCGCGACCCTTCCCAGAGCAACATCCCTGTATGCGAGGCAATGGAAAATATATCCTGAAGCTTAAATTTTCAATATGTTGCTGTTTATTGGTTGCATTTGCGGCCGATGAAAGGAAACAAGGAAAGACAAACTCCACTTGGAGCTTTTTCGCCATCTTGAGTGGTCTTAACGGACATCTTGTGAAATGTGATGTCGTTGCCAAATAAAACATTTTAACGCTACCAAATTCAAGAGATTGATTGCAATCTTGTGCTCTACATGAAAATTTATGCCAAAAATTCTTGCTAAATGGGCGTCATCGTCATTATTTTTAGGTCGAGCGTGCCTGGCTAAAGAAAATGCAAAAGTACATTTAGAGAGTGTTAATACACACACTGCATTGCTTAAGCATGAGCATGAGCATGTTTATCAATTGAGGAGTAGTATAATATATCCATATATTTTAATAAGTTTGCAATAGCAAACGAAAGAAAGTGCTTAGTTTTTTGATATTTGTTATTAAAGAAGTGTACAATTTAGTTAGTTTTTTTTTGAATTGTTGAACTTTTACGTTTCCTCCCCTCCCCCCTACCATACGAAACATAAGCAATGGGAATGAATATCAAAAAGTTTCCTTTTGTGCCTCGATGTACATTAAACTTTTCCAAAAATGTAATTCAAACTCTCAGTTTTTGGGTTTGAATAGTTAGAAAACTCTACAGACAGATAGTATATTCCTCTATGTATCTTTTAGGCCAAATGCATAGTATTTTTTCAGAGTTTAATTTCGAAATAGTGGGACTAAATGTGTGCAGCTGCACACATTAAGCCTTCGCAGTAACAACGTTATCAAGTTGCACTAGCAACAAATGCTGCTCTCGCTCGAACTGTTTGAGCGAGAGAGAGAGAGAGAGAGACAGAGGGAGAAGCAAAAAACACGAGCTAAGTTGCAATAACAGCTGGGAGCTTTGGTGTACAGTGACTGTTGGATGTCGAGAAAATTTTGAGCGCTCCCTATTCTGTATTAGATTGATGCCAGTGATTGTATGTTGTTTCCTAGGGCAAATCATGTTTCTGATGACGACTTTTCATAGGAAAAATGTGTGGTATGAAACGTACTTGCTAGATACGTATGTATGATGATAATTTTTGTGACACCTTCACTTTTCCAAATTGGAAAATGGGATAGAAAGTTATACAAATAGCAAAAGGTAAAAACAGAGTTCGCATTTGCCCATTCATGGGTAATCTGTTCACAATGCGGTGTGAAAAGAGGAAGAAAAAGGCACTTAGAGAAGGAGAATCGCCAATTTAAAAAATCGCTATAACAAAAACATACGTATAACTCGGAAATGAAGCGTCCAATCCTGAAAATATCATAATATTTTTACATCCACAGGATGCTACACAAAGCGATGCTATTCATGTAGCATCTGAATTTTTTTTTTTTCAGGAAATCGTCAATCCCTAGCTAATTCATAAGTTTAGAAGCTCATTTTTAAATTGACAATTTCTTCGGCTATATGGCCACCTTCTAATGAATTGAGCGGTGCATCCCTCAAATAATAACGGAGGTGTCGAAGCGTCCAATCCTGAAAATATCATATTTTTACATGCATTTTTTTCATGAAATCGTCAATTCATAGCTAATTCATAAGTTTAGGAGCTCATTTTTGAATTGGTAATTTCTTCGGCTATATTGTCACGTTCTAATGAACTGGGCTGTACATCCTTCAAATAATAACGGAGGTGTCAGAAAGCGTAATTTCACGTTTAGGCGAAGTCAATTAGTCACCAAGATGATGCGATTTGATGCCGTTAGACTTTTCTTATGGGGCAAGGCTAGCTCAGTGTGGACAGAAACCACACATAGAGTAAAAGGGCAAATGCTGACTTGATCTCGCTGTTTAGTATACCTTCGTTTTCCCAAATTGAAAAAAGGAACAAACAGGGGATAGAAAGTTATACGAATAGTTAAAAAGTTGAAAAGAGAAAGAAAATGGCGCTTTGTAAAAAAAATCGCCAATTTAAAAAGTTGCTTTAATAAAAAAACGGAAAAAAGCTCGAAAACAAAGAGTTCAATCCTGAAGATAGCAGAAAAATTAGCGCCAACATTGAAATGTGTGTCAAGCGACAATATTCGTATGGCATCAGAAATTTTTTTCCAGAAATCGCTAATTCATGAGCTTCGGAGTTGTAGGCGTGTAGTGTGTTTTTAAATTGGTGACTTTTTTCCGCCAAATAGCTGTTTTCTTACGAAATAGTAAACTGTTGTTAATTGCGCAGTTACCTATTACCTATTTTAATTACCTATTTTAATTTTATTTGTTGTTTTATTATAATTGTAGCCATTTTCTTATTTCTGCGGCCTATCACGTATATTTAGGTCTCATGGTTATGGTAGCACGCGTCGTTTCCGAGTTACAGACAGTTTTTTTTTAATATTTTACAGATTTTTCCACTTTGCGATTTTTCGAAAATTGAGCGGCCAACAATAGGTTTTCTGGTTTTTAAAATTTTGAAACAAAAACCATTTAGTGGTTCAAAACCGCCGGTCTGGCAACGCTCTAGCTGTTACCTGCCATTTGAAGTGTTATTTATTTAGTGAAAAGTTTACCATTTAAGAATACGGATCGTTTAACAACCGATGAACGCGTAAAAATAGTTAAAACTTACTGCGATAGTGGTGATTCAAAAGTCGGGACTTTCCGTGCATTACGGGGTGGTTGTGGTCGTCATAATCGACCTTATATGCAAAGAATTCACAAGATTATTAAGAAATTTCAAGAAGCGTTAAAGACGTGGTCAGGTCTTTGCACCATCGCAATGTACGAGTACGCACTGCCGAAATTATCGCTTCTGTTAGTGAAAGTGTGGCGGACAATCCGAGGAACCATTACCGCCAATTCAGAGCGCTATGACCGTATGATAACCAACTTTTTTGCTCTGCAATTGAAGATTATGAGCTGCACGATATATGGTTTACAACAAGACGGTGCCACGAATCAGACAACACGACCGTTTTTTTTTTTTTCTTTATTGTATGAGAAATTTCCAGAAAGTGTAATTTTACGTTCACGTTCGTTCACGCGACGTCAATTGGCCACCAAGGTCATGCAATTGGCGTCGTTAAACTTTTTTTATGTGGCTACGTCAATAACCGCGTTAAGGCAGATAATCTCCAAGCGTTAATGCATTTGAAAACCAACATTCGCCAAGTTATCGTCGAGATACAACCCGAAATGTGCTAAAAAGTGGTTGAAAACTACCTCAAAAGGATCCAATGCTGCAACCAATCCACAGGTGGTCATTTAAATGGCATTGTATTTCGTACATAATGACAAGGTCCAAGCATTATAATGAAATAAAAGTTTCATCGAAATCATAGCTTTATGTGTGTTTTATTTAACTTTGCTTTTGAAACCGGATAATGATAATTCGGTATAATATCCACTCCTATGACGACAATGATTAAAATCTGATGGAATTCGATAATAAATTATTAGCTCTGGAAGGCACCACAAATAAGGAATTTACTGAAGCCTGTTCTATCCAATCTTCACTTTACAGCAATGGTGAAGAAGATTCGAAACGAATCCCAATTTTTGTCGACTATAAATTTGGTTGGACAGTTAGTTCAATGAGGCAAAAACTTCATGAAGGCATGATATTCCTACTAACCTATTACGTCGCTCATAACAATGTTTGACAAACAGAACTGCAGAACAGTACCCTACCTTACGACATACCTTTGGAGATGAAGATGCTAAAAGTCGCGGTAGAAGCAACCGGCAGTTTCGCCACCAAAGACCATCTATTACTTGTACACATCATTAGCTGAAAACTGTGGAATATTATTGCAACCTTCTCAAACATTGTGAGCCGAATAGGCAAATTTGAGTTTGATGCAAAATGAGCACCGGACACATTTTTGTTGACTTATTCTTTATGCTGCACTAATATCTCACAGTTTTTCGCCGATGATCATCATAACTTTATTAAAGGTGGTGCCAGTCCCTGCTTTCCCCATAATTATCTCGCCTTTACCGAAGACTTCGTGCCCTTGTCCCGTAACTTTACTAAAGGCTTTGCTTCTTTTCTCATTCCTCCGCTGTTTCCAGGGCCATTTCTTTTGTTAAAAAAGACGTTCAGTGTTTCTCCTTCTCATAGCACCTTAACCACGCACTGCAATTGGTGGCATCCTTTTCCTCATATACAATGCAATTTTCTTGATCGCGACGAAAGTCAGAAATTTTGCAAAAGGTTCTGGTTAAGCCCAAACGAATAACACTTAGAGATTCCAAATTGGTATTTTTCCATAAATATCAGTGTAGAGGAATGCGTTTTCACAATAAAAAAAATGGGTCAGATATTTTTTTATTCAATTGTCCAATTGGAACTCTCGTTGCATATTTGTAAACTTCTCATACAGGCGATTTTTACAACTCGATTCTCAACATGTACGCCGTCAGTTTAAAGTACAGCCAGCACCTTCCTACTATCTTCCCTCTTGCCTTCGTGTGCTACATTCCCCTGTATGGTTAAAAGAGGACCAGTGCTTCATTTTAATTTTGCTTCACCCTAAACTCATCTGAGTTGTCCATCATCGTCAGTTTTTATTTGAGTTTTGGAATAAAGTCTGCAGCATTATTGTATAAATAGTTCAAGTCTGTGAGGAATTGTATTCTCGCATCCGTTTATTTATGCTAGTTTTCCTTGTAACAACATCAGCAGCAGCAGCATCAGCAACAGCAACACATTTTCCAAAACATTTTTCTTGTTTTTGATGTTCAAATGTTGGACTTTTTCTTTTTGTATCCCGTGTATCCTTAAAATGTATAACAAATTTTAAAGTTACACCATCACTTTGAGTTTTGCGAGTAAAATGTTTATGCTTTTGCTTTATACCGGGTTATGCATTTTTCGGTTTCAAAAGTAAAGTTACGGAAGACACACATAAAGCTATGACTTCTTGCCATTATGTACGAAATACAACGTCATTCAAATGGCCGCCTTTGGATTGGTTGCGGCAGTGGATCTTTTTGAGGTTGTTTTCGATCACTTTCTTGCACATTTCGGGCGGTATCTCGGTGATAACTTGACGGATGTTGGTTTTCAAATGCTCGAACGCTTGGAAATTATCCGCGTAAATGCCATTAGTGACGTAGCCTTACAAAGAAAAGTCTAACGGCGTCAAATCGCACGATCTTGTTGCCCAATTGAGGTCGCCAAAACGTGGAATTACGTTTTCCGCAAACTTTTCATTTAATAAAGCCAAAATCGGTAGTGTTGTGTGGCTCTTGGCACCGTATTGTTGAAAACTTATCGTCCAGTTCATAAACTTCAATTTCAGGGCAAAAAAAGTTAGTTATCATACGGTCATAGCGCTCTGAATTGAAATTCGGAATATTCGCCACACTTTCACTAACAAAAGCACTACATTCGGCGGTGAGTACATTTCGACGGTGTTCAGGGCTGACCACATTTGTGACGCTTCCAGTCTCTTCAAATTTCTTTATAATTTTGCCAGTTCCTTGCACAATAGGTCGATTATGACGACTGTAATCACCCTGTATTGCACGAAAATTGCCCATATTTGAATCACAACTTTCGTAGTAAGTTTTAACTATTTTTACGCGTTCATCGGTTGTTAAACGATCCATATTCGTAAGTGGGAAACTTTTCACTAAATAAATAACACTTCAGATGACAGATATTTAACAGCTGACAGCCTTGCCAGACCGACGGTTTTGAAACCACTGAATGGATAACCCTGTATATACACAAATATATGAATATGCATGTATATATACATATATAGATGGACAGTCCTATGTTGCTGCTGGTGTGAAAATGGGCAAACTAATATTTCATGAGATGTGCAATTTAAAGTTGCAGTTAGAAAAATACTACTTGCCATGGAAGCGTGCACTTATATATATATATATATATATATGTTTGAATTACTATAAATTCATGCAGAAGAAACATGCTGGAATTTTGTTGAGCAAACTATTTAATTTACCCAAAAATATTCCAAATGTTTTAGTGACACCTGCTGCAAATGAATTATTCAAAATTTGTTTCGAAAAATCTTTTATGTGACTGCTGACAACCTGCATTTATGAAATTTTGAAAAGGAAATCCATTATGCTGTAATGTTACAAATAGTCTGTGAAGCGTGGATCTCTAAAAAAAACAATGATATGTATGATATTTTTCGTATCCTGAAAAATAACAGCATATCAAAAATAGCACAACACACAAACAATACGACTTTTTGGCATTTATCAAAAGTTAGAATATAGTTTCTCATAGTATTGATTTAAGGAATTTGGCATTAGCTTGTTATGGTGAAGTATTCCCCATCAAAATTTCGAAAAATGTCTGAGTTCTGCATATTTTAGGTTTTGTACGAGGTGTGATAAAAAAAACGGGTTTTTTTCAAATTTCGTGAGTTACGTATCCGCGATTTTCGCATTTTTTTCTGTTGTGTTGGTACACATGTCTGTTATACAGGGTGGGCCATAAGGGTGTTCGCGGTTTAAATATTCAATTAAAAAAAACTACGAAACATAAAAAAAAATATATTTGTATTTTTAAAAAGTAGAAGCATGGGAATTTTTAAGACTTAAAAATAATGTTGTCCAAATGGCTTCCCTCGGCTGCTTGACACTCTTGGAACCGAAGTCGCAAATTTTGGTAAACTCGTAGAAAAGTTGTTCTCGGTATTTTGTTACTTTCCTGAATAATGTTCCTCTTCAACTGCTGTAAATAGGTCGGATTATTCTCGTAGACTACCGATTTGAGGTAGCCCCATAGAAAATAATCGCATGGAGAGAGATCGGGGCTACGTGGGGGCCATTCAATATCCCCCCTTTTCGAAATGAGTTTTCCAGGAAAAACATTTTTCAGCAGCTCTATGGATACCCTAGCCGTATGACATGTGGCGCCATCCTGTTGAAACCACATCCTCGAGGTATTGCCTTGAAGTTCTTGCAAAGCTGGCACCAACAAGTCTGCTAGCATGTTGCAATAATTGTTCGCTCTAACCGTCATCGCATGGCCTCTTTCGTCCTCAAAAAAGTATGGTCCAATAATACCGGTTGACGTTATCCCAGCGCACACGACAAGCTTAGGGCTGTGAAGTGGACGTTCATGCAAGCGTCGGGGATTAGTCTCGGACCAGAACCGAAAATTTTGCTTGTTCACATGGCCATTAAGGTGAAAATTGGCCTCATCACTAAAAATCACGTTGTTGAAATTGTTGAACCGCTCTAGCATCAAATTGACAAAGTTAAGTCGGTTATTGGCATCATCGGATTTTAATTCTTGGACTATCTGAATCTTATAAGCCTTCAAATGAAAATCACGTTTCAAAATTCGTCGTAAAGTGGTTCTTTTGACATCCAAAGACTGACTTCTCTTACGTATGTCGGCAATGTCGGCTGATCTTGCAGAAACTGGGCGACCACGAACCGTAATTGGTACTGTTGAGCTGGTTGTTTCAAACATTCTGATCCATTTTCGTATCACATTGGCGCTTGGAACTTCACTTAAATCGTGTAAACCGTGTTCATGCCGATACAAACGTCGTGCAGTAATCACTGATTTATTGTTTTCGTAATACGCTCGGACACAAAATGCACGCTGCACTCCCGAGTACGGCTCCATGGCGACTAAATTTCCAGGAAGCGGCGCAGCGAACAACATATCCCCCAGCCACCCCGCGCCGCGCGTTACCGAGAAATTGAAGAATTAAATCGCCAACACTCATATGGCCCACCCTGTATATGTTGACAATATAAGCCATTTTGGATTGTCAGTTTGTTTTTGTCAGATAAAAAGGTCAGTCATGTTTTGGTGTGCTCTTCGGTTTTTTACTATTCAAAAAAATGGATCAAAGAAACTGTATTAAGTTTTGTGTAAAAAATGAAATTAAATGTGCAAGGACATTTGAAATGTTGGTCATATATTGAGGGTTGCTCACTGTTTTCTTCGATTGCAATGGAGTGGTGCATCATGAATTCTTGCCACAAGGTCGTACGGTCAATAAGGAATACTACCTTGAAGTTATGCGCCGTCTGCGTGAACCAATTTGTCAGAAACGCACAGAATTGTAGAAAACCCAATCATGGATTTTGCACCATGATGATGCACCAGCTCACACATCGATGCTTGTGCATGAGTTATTTTACAAAAACCAAACCGCAATCATGCCTCAACCACCGTATTCACCTGATTTAGCCCCCGCTGACTTTTTCCTCTTTCCAAAACTACGATTGAGGAGATAAAAGAAAAATCGAAACAGGAGCTGTTGGCGATACCAAAAAGCGCATTTCAGAAGTGTTTCGAGGATTAGAAGAAACGCTGGTACAAGTGTATTGTATCTAAAGGTGGACAACTTTAAAGGAAATAAAATAGAAATTGATGAATAAATAAATACTTTTTGAAAAAAATTGAAAATAACGGCTATTTTTTGATCACACCTCGTATTTGTCGAATCAGACTTTACATATAGTAAAGCATTATCAAAGATATATTTCTGTTTCTCTAATGATGATAATTTTTGAGAATTTGTGCAAAGAAATATTTGAAATTGCGAATCGGATCGGCATTTTAAAGGCTAAATTAAGGGAAACTTAAATTTAAGTATAAGATGTAGTAATATAACAATCATTATTTTTACATGGCATTGAAGACTTTATTTAGCATAGTTTAAACGATCCCATTTTAGGTCAAGTATACATCGCATATTCGATAACTTATTGCCATTTTGGAGGTAATTCCATCATATAATAAAAAAATACTGCCTTAAAACACATTTTGTTATAAAAACTTCGAAATTTCGCTCTTTCCATATTTGTTGAAGTCAAAAGATCAATTTTCAGAAAAGTTGTCATTCCTTGCAGGCTAATTACTTATTGTACAACCCTCATATACGAACTTGTTTCCTTATTAAAGTTGTACGCGCAGAGAACTGAATAAAATGTCACTGCTTTGCCTACTCCATCACAGAAACTACACATCCGTCCGCTTTTTTTTTCTTTGTTGGGGGGTTTTCTAAATTTATAACACACTTCATTCAATATCCACTTGCAACACCACGACTATCTCTTTAGTCGTCGTTTCACTTTTTGTTCTTACGGATAACTTACAATTTAAGGTTAAATAAAGAAATTGTGTCATTGCGCGTGTAATGAGTAAACAAACCCAGGCACACAAACTTGCCCAAACCATATGCGCATATATTTATATATATATATATGGATAGATATGGATATATATGGATATATATGTATATATATATATTTATATATGGGTGTGTATGTGTGGCATTTTACACTTATATATACGCAACGCTACTACTTCTTTATGTCTCGGTTTATTTACTTGCATGGATGGGCCTGGTGAAAGAGCTCAACAAGGAAGGTTGTTGGTGCAACATGGCCTAAATACATACATCTATATGTCAACATACAGACATGTGCGTGTGAGATATAAATACACGAGGAAATAAGTGCAGGTGTAAGAATGTATGTAGTTGCTAACACAGTTGATGACAGAACAAGGATACTTATTGAGAATTGCTTATTTTCCTCACATTTTTTCACATGATGTACAATTATGGTCCGATAGGAGGCGCTCGAGTGTCATTCTAATAAATGTGATTAACATGGGTCCGCTACATCATATATGCGTAACTCAAATCAAAATCAAAAAGAATTTTTAATTAGACGAAAAAACTGGTTATCATTTGACGATACCGAACACCATTGACTGTTTGCGCTTGACATGCCTCATTTTTATAAAAAAGAGTCCAATAATTTTCCACCCCAAAATCCACACCACACAGTGACACGTTCAGGATGCATTTGCTTCTCATGAATCATTTGAGGATTTTCTTTACCCCAAATGCGACAATTCTGCCTATTGCCGAAGCCATCAAGATGGAAATGGGCCTCGTCACTGAAGATGATTTTATCGGCAAAATCAACACTTTCATGTTGTCCCTCCAAGACCCAATTAACGAACTCCCTTCGCTGTCCATGGTCAGCTGGCTTCAGTTCCTGAGTAATTTGAACTTTGTATGCATGAAGATGCAAATCTTTCGTCAAAATTCGCTGCATAGTGGATTTCGAGACATCAATTTGCTGAGCTCGGTGTCGAGTTGCGGTGGATGGAGTTTGAGCGACATCATCACGTACAGCTGCGACATTTTCGGTCGATCGACCTGATCGAAGGCGCGTTGTTGTCTTTACATCACTAACAGACCCAATTTTGGGCAAATTTATTCATTAATCTTTTTACAGTTGACTCATTTGGAGCATTATTGTGACGCCAAATTGATCGCTATTTGTGAACTGTAGCCGCAAAACTTTCACCATTTTGGTAAAACAATTTCACAATGAGAATGCGTTGTTCATTCGTGTAGCGCTCCATTTTTACTAACCTCGTACCTTCTACTAGCAAACAATAACAATTGTTCAAATGTCAAACAATGGCACTTCGAATGGGTGTTATTGTTGGGACACCCTTTATATATATATAGGGAAATAAAGAACTGGCGGTATTATAAGATTTTGCGTAGCCACATCTTTTTCCTTTAAGTTGAATGTTTCTGTAGTAAATTTTGGTAGAATCACTTTAGACTTTCTTTAGACTGAAATAAATTTCCATAACATACTCAGTTAAATAATATGAAATATAAAAAAAAACTAGAAATAATCTAAGTTCAACTTTTGCACGCTAAACAGGTTAAAAGAAGTCGAATTTTGCAACACTGGTTGAAACTATGAAGTGAGGCCATAAAACAAATAACGGCACATAAATTGAAAGCCATAGCGGGAAAGTACCTGAAAAGAAAAGGTTATTTGTATTTTTTCGTATTGCTTCGAATAGATGCCACTTTGAGGGTGACCAAATAAACTTCGGTAAATGAAGGGCAAAAGGTGTGTTTCTATTTGACTATTCCCCTTGGCGTATGTACGAGGTGTGTAATAAAAATAAGTCGCGCACTACGTGCATTCGACTTTCAACTATTATTTTTTTTATGTTGGTACACTCGTCTCGAAGATATGTTGACAGTTTTATCCATATAGCACGTTTAGTTTGTTTGTGAGAGACATAAATTAGACAAGTGTTTTGCATGTTCGGCGATTTTCTGCTATCGAAAAAAATGTATCAAAGAAGTTGCATCACATTTCGTGTAAAAAAATTGAATAAAGTGTTTTTGAGCACTTCATATGTTGAGAGCGGTATACGGTGAGAGTACTCTGCAAATTTCTAGACAGCGTAATTCCACGTTTTGACGACGTCTATCGGCCACAATGATCACGCAATTTGACACCGTTAGACTTTTTTTGTAGGACTACGTCAAAGACCGAGTTTACGCGGATAATCCCCAAACATTGGAGCATTTGATAATCAACATTCGACAAGTTATCGCCGAGATACCGCCCGAAATGTGATCGAAACGAAAAAGTGTCTGGAAGCTACCTCAAAACGTCATTTAAATGACATTGTATTTCAAACATAATGACAAGGTCCAAGCATTGTAATTGTTGATGCCAAAATATACTACGACATTTTCGATCATTTTTTATGTTCATTCTAGTTTGTTATCCTCCTGGCCAACCTAATATTAATTCGTCGAAAATTCATGGCTTGGCTTGATGGTTACGCGGTGTAACTCACACATCAACTCAAACTTTAAAAGTCTACAATCGGTCTTAAATACTCTCTCCGTCGCTTGGCCATTACCAAAATCTAAAACCATACCTCACTTGTTACTGTGAGTTCAAACGATCTAGTTCATTTGGTAAGCTTCCGCACAAATTGTTTAAATTCAAATAAAGAAAAGATATTGTTAAATTCAATCCTTCTAATTCTTGGTGTTTTCTTGTTCATTATATTTCTATCCTCGGTAATATTGTAATATACAAATATTACAGATTTTGTGATATTTCTGGCTCACAAAATTTTAAACCAAAAGCCATCTTTCGCTCCAGGAAACCTAAAAGTTCCGTAGTTCCCCACATTTACAGCAATGAAATAAAAGCGTCGTCGAAATCAAAGCTTTATGTGTGTTTTATTTAAATTTGTGTTTGAAACCGAAATATGGATAACCCTTTATAATATACGAGTAGGTATGAAATACAGATAACTCTTCCTCATAACGTAAACGCATTCGAGTTCTATTCTATTGATAATTAAGTGTCCAAATATTGGTAACTACTCTATAAATGTTGGCCTATTTCAGCCGAAGATCGATTAATACCAGAACACAAACATATTCGTTTCCCACTGTGCTGTACGAGTATGCACGTATGTGAATGTGCCCATTCATGTTGTATATTATTTGTTTGCACATGTTCGCTTTGTACGCACTTCGTTGTCGTTGCCCCAACTTGAAGGTACAAAATAATACAAATACTTTAGAATTTAACTAAATTACACACATTGAACACTCTTGCTGGCATTCGTTCTGCCAGGAAAACACGAAACACACATCCTTTGAATATCCTTACTCAAATGTGCAAATGCATAAATATGTGTTGCAATGCTTGTAAACTATGTGTGTGTGTGTGCGTGTATTATATTAAATATACAAGTGCTGCCACCAACAAAAGATATTCGGTTTGTAAAAAAGAAATAGCCGTAAAATGAATACCACTTACAAATGTCAGTAAACATACCAACCGGCTGCCATCAAGACCATCTCCTGTCTATTCACCAAGCCTACCTTAAGTTCTTCCTTACCATTTGGTAAGTTTTATCGTTCTATAATATGGCAAAATGGCAGGCAGCCGGTCCTACTCATATGTACTGAGTCGTAGTATTTGTGCGAGAGTATTTAGCAGAATGTCGACCGACAGCAACAGAAACAACAACAAAGCAAACGGAAATGCAAATAAAGGTTTACACGCACAGGAAATACACATTTATACGCACTGTGACGGATCTGAGCAAATATATAGTACTGGTAGTTACAGTGGTCAAGGCGGTTCGTTTTTTGTTTCTGCAGAATATTAACGTGGCTGGCAGTTGAAGTGCAATAGTAGGATCCGCAGATCCTCATTTATGTCTCCTGTCTACTGAAAACGGTTGCTGCGAAGTGGTAAATTTATTTTGAAAAGAGAAAACATCATCCGGAGCCATAACAGGTGAATATGGCGGTTGTTCGATGATATTTAAAGAGTTCTTGGCTAGGATTGTATTTGGAATGGTGGCCTTGGGAGATGTCGGTATGTGGTGAAAAATCGTGATTTTTCTTTCTATTGGGTGGCACATAAGTAACGCTAAGATTTGATTAGTAAATACATTTTTTGTTTCAAAAACATCAAGCGCACAAAATCGCGATTATAAAAAAAGACAACGCTGATGGATTTTAGCGTTTTTTTTTTGGCTTGGGCTCTGTTGGAACGCGCCATTTCGAAGCTTTGTTGACTGGTTTGCCTCACCACCACAGCCTTTGATGTGTTTTATGAATGTGGGATCGAAATTGACTCATTCTGTAATGGTAAGTTTTCAGCTATTTTTTCGAGCCTAGCAGAGCGTCAATACGAAATGATTTGCGAGACACAGAAAGTTTATCGGCTGTCTGTCTTAAACTTAAATGACAAGTTTCAGTTCATTTCCTTCATTTCATTGATGTAAACTTTCTGTCAAATGCAGGCAAACTTTCTATCACATCTTAAACACATTTGAATGCACTGTACCACTCATATGCACGTATTTATGACGTGATGTGATGTGATAAAGTCGATCCATTGTAAGCCTTCTATAAGCTTGCCGACAGCTTTGTGATTGCTTGACTCAGTGTTGTTTGGTTGACAAAAGTAAAGAGAAAATACGTCAAATTTTACGGGTTTTCTTCGATAAAGGCGAAAACGAAAGCCAGGCAAATGAAAATCTGACTAGTGTTTATGGCTCCGACACTGTAACAGCCTTTCAGGCGGAATTTTGGTTTCATCGATTCCGTTCCGGCAATTTTGATGTCAAAGATGCACCACGCTCTGGAAGGCCAATTCGAAAATAAGAATGTAAGCCGTCAAGTCCAACAGTTTTTCGGTTGTTTCGGTTGCCAATGACTTAACATTGAACAAAAAGCGCTTACAATCATTTAAAAAAATCGCTGCTAAATCGCTGTAAAGTTGACCCATTTCTAAAGCGGATGGTGACCGGTGATAAAAAATGAGTTACTTTCCGCAGCGTCAAGCGAAAACGGTCGTAATCGAATTGTTTTGAGCGAGTGCGAACGGTGGTGAAGCCAAAATTGACAGTCAAAAAGGTTTTGCTACGTGTTTGGTGGGGGTTTGGACTACATTCCCACGGCCAAACTATTAATTTGGACATGTATTGCCAACAATTGAACCATCTGAAGGAAGCTATCGCCAACTTTGGTTAATGGTACAGATGTTATATTCTATCAGGACACCGCCAGGTCATACAACGCGTTAGTGAATTGCCAGAAGCTACGAGAGTTTGGTTAGTAAATTGTTATGCATCCATTTTATATTCATTTTAAAAAATCTCTGCTGAATCGCAATAAAATCGACCAATTTTTATAGCGGATGGTGACCGGTGATAAAAAGTGAGTTACTTTCTGCAGCGTCAAGCGGAAACGGTCGTAATTGAATTGCTTTGAGCCGGCGCGAACGGTGGTCAAGTCAGAATCGACCGTCAAAAAGGGTTTACTACGTGTTTGTTGGAATTAACAGGGAATCATTTACTACGAGCTACTTCCCCACGGCCAAGCTGTTAATTTGGACATGCATTATCAACAATTGAACCGTATGAAGGAAACAATCGCTAACTTTGGTCCCGGCAGGCCATACATCGCGATAGTGAATCCCCAGAAGCTTCGGGAGCTTGGTTGGGAGATTCTTGTGCATACATTTTATAATGCGGACATGGCATTATATGGTACCAAATGAGTACCATCTGTACATGTCTATTGTGAATGATTTTGCTGATAAAAAAATTCGTCTCAAAAAAGGTTTGTGAAAATCTACTGTACCAGGTTGTCGCCAATAGGGACGAGGGTTTGTACTGGAGACACAATGGAATTACCTTCAAAATAACAACAAATTATCGAACAAAATGGTGCATATCTGATCTAAATCGGATCGTTATGCTGCTAAATAAACCTCCAATTTCATGCAAAATTAATGGATTTTTTTATTATACCCTGATAGATTAATGTGTAACCCTCCGTGTTGGTTCCTTTCTCCCTGTTTTAACTTTCAGAAAGTGCGAATTTCGGAAAATCACTTCGTATACCTTCACTCGGAAGAATAGAATGTGTGTATCATTTGATACGGCAAATATATGACGCCCAGCCGAAAGCCTCTAAGGTACGAGTACCAAGTTTCTTTTCAATAAATGCGTTTCATGACTTTTTAAATTGATTAAACGAAGACCGTCTTTCCGACTGACTAGTTGGTAGGCACAATAACTGCCGTAAATCTTTATGAAGCTTTTTAAAACCTAACACAGTCTAATATCAAGGAATTGTACATGGACTATACCGGTGCACATCTTCTGGTGCTTCAAATATGATTTAGCTGGCTTTCTGAAATTTCATTATTTGCCTGTAACTCATAATTCTTAACCTGAAGCGACATGAATTTTTGTCCTTTGTTTTACCGTATAATTATTGGTAAAATCTGGATTAAACGGGCTCCTTCTGGTACCTCCCATACAAATGGCCAATTTAACCCAAATACTCTTAGTTGCATATCTTCCACACGGATACATTAATTTCATAAAAATTTGGTATATGTTAAGAGTTTGCTAAGGTAATGTCCTTTCGGGAAAATCTCATACAAATTTGGCGATTTTCCAAAATTCAATGTTGATTTTGTTGATTTCAGCTTCAGAGGTTTGTTCTATATTACAGTACTGACCAGTCCTCTTAGTCCTCAGTCCTCCCCATATTATATATTAAAACTGTGGCGCAATGGTTAGTACTCGTGACTATTGTTCGCGTGATCGCAGGTTCAACCCTACATACAGCCGTCTATTATTTAGACAGTGGCCACCTCGATGTGTCTGGCAAATACTTTGAATGGTCCGGTAATAGGCAAGTCTGATAAATTCTTTTCCAACTGTGACGTTTGAAATCGTTGTTAAGCTGTATATCCCGTTGAATAAGTCTAAAAATAGAATGTGAGAAGCTCTCCCATGCCTCATTTATGAGACGGAAAGGAATTTGTTTCCATAATATAAAATTCGATTTTAAAAAAATCCCTTTCGAGCGCACGGTTGCGTTGGTAGACGAACGTAAATGATCGTTTCTTTAGCCTTTTGTTCATGGCTATGGTATGGATTTTTGCTCTTCTCTCTCTTTCCAGTTTATTTCAAACACACGAGTATTGAAAATGGCCCTTTGCATACATTTCATTTATACAGGGCGTCCGTCCGGAAGGTATACATACCACTTTGTTTTGCCGCCATTTTGGTAAACATTAGTCTTGACAGTTCAGATTTGGCAGTCGTGAAGTAGAGACGTGGCAAATTTATTATGGAAAAATATTCGATAAACCAACGTGTTTTAATCGTTGAAATATTTTGTCACAATCAATCATCGATTACTGTGGCGATGAGAAAGTTACGTGAAATTTTTGGGAGAAACAACATGCCAACAAGACACACTATTTATCGTGTAGTGAATGATTTCGAAGAAAGAGGGCCTGTAGCTGATAGGCCCAACCATGGACCACAACGTACTGCAAGATCGGTTGAAAACATTACTGCTGCTCAAGCAAATGTTCAAAACAATCCATCAATCTCAATTCGACGCCGTGCTCAGGAGCTTGGTTTTCAAAGAACAACTTTGGCCACAATTTTCCACAAGGATTTCCATTTGATTCCATTTAAGATTTAGTTGACACAAGAGTTCCTTCCACAATACCATTTACGCCGCCGTACATATGCCAATAAGATGTTACAGCTCGCCCATGACAACCCCGATTTTCATTAAAAAATCATAATGAGTGACGAAGCACATTTTCAATTGAATGGATATGTGAATAAACAGAATAGTCGGTTCTGGACAATGGAAAACCCTCGAATTATTCATCAGTCACCTTTGAATCCATTAAAAGTGACCGTCTGGTGTGCAATCTGGCCAGGAGGGATCATTGGGCCTTACTTTCGTGAAACTGAAAACGGCGTAACGGTAACTGTCAATGGGGAGCGATATCGTGATAAGATTGAAAACTTTTTAACGCCACAACTGCATGCTTTGGGCTTGATTAACATGTGGTATCAACAAGACGGTGCCACATCGCATACAGCCAGGATTACAAAGGAATTACTGCGATACTTCTTCTTTTCACAACAAGTTATTTCAAGAAATCGTGATGTTGATTAGCCTCCGCAGTCGCCTGATTTGACTGCTCCGGACTTCTTTTTGTGGGGATATCTGGAAAGCAAGGTTTATGCAAGCAAACCAGAAACGATTGAGCAACTCAAACAAAATATTCGTGATGAAATTAATGAAATAAAGCGTGAAATGTGTGAGAATGTAATGGAAAATGTGCTCGAAAGGGCTCGCATTTGTGATGCTAACAGGGGCGGTCATTTATCTGATATTGTATTCCATACATAATTGCCGACATTAAATAAAATATTTATCTATATAAGATCCATTCTCTTTCATTTGATCAAAAATTATAAACAAAGTAATATACCTTCCCGACGGACACCCTATATTTCTATTTCAAAAAGTGTGTTACAATTTCTTCATATTGAAGTTTTCATTGAAAAATACTACAATACTATACAATACTACTACAATACTTGAAAAAATACAATACAGTATTTTTCCATCTTGCTAATAACCTGGCCTTCTTTGGCATACACGAACCACTGGTTATAATTACTGTCCTTGGTTCTATGCAATGAAGCTATCGTAAACTGTAGGATTTTGCAAAAGGATTTTACGAATTTGCATGGGTCTCCTTTTGGAAAATAAAAGATTATTGAGCGAAAGGACGAGTGACAAAAGTTTTCTTTACTTCCAGCACATTTGGGTAAATTAACAAAGTCTATAAAATATCTAAAATAAAAATCGATTTAATACCCGTCAGTACGCTTGATGTGCCATTTGGGAACTGGTCACTTTGAGCAAAAACTTAGCATATATAAATTAGTACTTTCACACTATTACTTTTTGTGAATGAATTCATTTAATTAAATTACGAATTTCTCCCACTGTGGTTTGCTTACACCATTCATTCATTACTACTCTGTTGTATTAGTAATGAGAGCTGAAATGAAATCACAAACTAACGGTTATCTCACGTACACATGTGAGTGCGGTGTGTGTGTGTGTGTCAGTTGGTATTGAGCGCCATAAACATATTAACATACAAATTAAAGTCAAATATGCGTATGGCTTTGTGTGTTCTACGAAGTTATTTCACGGCAGAAAAACGTAAAGACAAGAAACGACGGAACTATGAATCGTCCGTCGTCGTTGCACGAGTGTTTGATGTCTGCATATATGTACAACTGTTTGTATGCGACATTTATGATGTTTATTTACGACAATTGAGAGTATAACAAGCTGAGCTAACATCATCAACGTCAGTAGCCGCCACAACTGCCACATATCCACCTCAACAACCCACTAGAAACAAACCGCATAGAGCCCCCAAAGTCTCTTCAAAAATGTGACATCATGATGATGAATTGTAAGGAGGGACAGTGGTTTGTCTTGCAAACACAGAAGAAATTTGAATGAAGGGGCAAATGTCAGTAAATAATTTAATTTGTAATGATAAATTTATATCATAAATCTTTAAATTAATGAATTTAGAAATTCATGAAATCACATATTCATAAATTCATAAATATACGTGAAATAAACTGTGTAAATTTCAATCTACAATTTTTATAAAATTTTGACTTAAAATTCATTCGATTTTATAAAAATCAAAAATTTATAAAATTTGTAGATTACAACAACAATATATAAAACAACAATATACAAAATTTATAAATTTTTTAGATTTGAATTTATAAAAAAAACTAAATCCAGTTTAAGCAAATTACTGTGCACGAAATTATCAAGTTAAAAAAATTGTATTGTCTATAAAATTATAAAATTAAAAGAAAATAAAATATTTCAAAATGGACACATGCATAGAGGAGAACTTGCGATAGTTGGGTTATATTCGACTTGTGCTCTTCGTTGAGAAATTGTTTGTATCGGTGGGCAAAACTTCTCAATTGTTTTGTGAAGTTATATGCTATTAAAGTGGTGATGATCTTTGAGAAAGCACAAATATCTAAAGGCGTTGAAGATGGATTTTTTGGCGAATCCGTCGAACCTGCTGTGCTACAGACCCATAGATTAGCAGAGGTGATAAGATAGGCCTCACCTTCGCCAATAGGAATTATGTCCCATACTGGCATAATCAATTTGGTATCTCCTGGCTGCGAAGAAAGGGTTGACAATATGTGTTAGTACCACAATTATCAGCCCCTTTTCCTAGATAGCCCAAGATTTACTTGGCTATCCCAGGGAGGCGTTGGCAATCGCATTGTAATATGCCCAGTGTGTCGCACACCGTGGATAAGGCCTTTACGGCGAGACTCACGTTAAACCCTCGTGGACTTCTGTGGCAATATTATAAATTTCACAAGTTTTTGAATTATATTCCATTAGCTATAATAAATAATTGCTAATAGAAAAACGATCTTGAGTCGGAATAGTCATTTTTAAACTTATAAAACTTAAAAACAAATAAAATTTTATCATATTTAAAAAATTCCTAAAATTTATAAAAGTTTTCTTGATTTTTTTAAAAATTTATCTGAGATGAGAGTAGAGGTGTTAAATGGACACGAGCTTTCGAGTAAATGAGCGCCTACCAAAGCCGTTTTAAAAACCACTTCTAATCTCAAGTGTTTCTAAATGGATTTATCCATAAACGCTTTTGTAATAGTATTTTTAATTCAGCACCTAGGGTGGGCCAATTTTGATGTTTTAGCCACAGGTCACCAAATTCGAGATATTATACAGCATATTAATGTATTATACATTATACTCGTACCTTATTGGAAGCGTATAGACCTCTGCCCAAATGCTCTTGTGTTCGATTTCACCATTTTTCATTTTTGAGATATTTGACAAAAAAAAAAAAAAAAAATAAAAAAATCTAATTTCTGAGTTGCTTCTAAGTTTCTGACATGTGAGCTCTTACTCTTTGGAAAGTTTAAATAATAATTTTTGTGGAATTTTGAAAACCTATTTATGAAATGCCTTACTTGTAAGCAATATGCTAATGGCATTTACATATTATCTGTTAAAAACGAAAGAAATTCTCTTACATCTCATGAATGACACATAGCAGAACTTTTCACATTCAGTGAACGTGCACGCATACTATTTCTAGATTCACTCAACAGTTTAACACCGATCTCGAACGTCACAGTTTGAGAAGCATTAACAAAACTTTTAGATTACTCGACTACTCGAAGTGCTCATCAAACACATCGAGGTGACCGCCGCTTAAATAATGATAGGTGGATGTATCGGGGATTGAACCCGAGATCATGCGAGCAATTGCCTCGTGTGCTGACCATAGCGTCACGGTCGTTCACAGATCTAAAATCAGCTGTCGTCATAGGTGGTTACCGAATATTCATAAGTAATGTGTAACTTTACGGCCTAGGAGCAGCAAACACATGCTAATTTTTGTTTTAAAATGTGAAAAAGTCCCAAAAATCACCATATTTCGGAAACGAAGTGTCCATTTGTGAAAATAGCCCAATTTTTGATGGTTTCTAAGGAGTTGGGCAGAGCGTAAAGCTTCACATAGTGCCCAAAGAAGTTCACGAAAATCGCCTAACTTTCACTACTCATGGACTATGACGAATATATAAATACGAGTTGCACATTACCTATGGGTAATGAGCTATGATCGTATACAGCGTGCACTCGCTGTTTTTCATTTCTCATGGGTAACGTATAAGCAATCGTTTCCTAATTCCCATGGTTATATGGATGGATTTCACTTTCTATGAATGGGGCACCCATTACGCACGGAATACGACAAAATGCATGGTGCCATATGAATTAACTAGGGAAGACTGTACTGAGCGTTGTAAAATCCAGTTCGATGTGATATATGGATCATGTGATACATGGATCATGTACACTCACTTACAGCAGAAGTTTAACTTAATATTTCGACGAAAATTTATTACACTATCTGTTAGAATGTTTTTGTCTGGGGATAAAATAGGGTGCAGTAAAAATAAATCGATTATTTTAACATGGCATTGAAGATTTTATTTAGCATAACTAGAATGAACAGTCGATATGTTTGGGCTGGTGTTGCCCTTATAGAATACAATTCCTCTCTTACTGTCCAAAGCTGGCCGCTTCTGAACGATTGCTGCCTTCAGACAGTACAGATCAGAACTTATAGGTTTTCCGTAAGCGATTAACTCACAGTAGAAGATTCCCTGCCAGAGCCACCAAACACATAGCAAAACCTACCTAGCTTGTCCACTGATTGCACCGGCATACCGCAACTCGACCACAACTGTCTTTATTTGACATTCTTGTGACTAACTTTTTATCACCAGTCAGCATCCGCTTCAGAAATGGATCGATTTTGTTACGATTCGGGAGTGATTCACAGATGAAAATTCGGTCCATGGTACCCATACATCGAGCTTCTTTCTGTATCTAGCCCTATGCAAATGGCTTCAAACGAGTTTTGGTCTAAAGTTTAGATTCTCGCTTGATGTTTACTTCCTGTGTAATCGAGACGGCGTTTATATGACGGTTGGATACGACGATTTTTTCGGTGTTTTCCTGAGTTATGACGCAAGCGAATGACAGTTTTCGAGAGGAAAATACTCCGGAAAATATATGGACCCATCATCGTTTACGTAGAGTATCGGCGTCGCATCACAATGAGCCGTATGAGCTATATGCTGACAAAGACGTGGTCAAACGCATTAATATACAGCGATTGCGTTGGCTAGGTCATGGTGGGCGGATGGACCCAAATGCTCCGGAACACAAGATTTTCGACAACGAACTCGATGGGCAGCGCAGAAGAGGGCGATCAAAACTCCGTTGGAGAGATCAGGCTTTTGAAATACTATCGAAGCTTGGTGTGACGAATTGGAGGAGAAGCGCTGAAGATCGAAGCAGTTGGAATTATTTTCTACTGGCGGCGTATAATAGATAAGGATGTCCATTCCAGTTGCTACCTAAGAAGAAGAATTTGACGATTTCCATTATTTTATCGAAATTTTCGACATTTCGCCTTTCAGAGTGTGATGCAGGTCTGTGTTTTCGTGCTCTAACAACGCTGTGTGAAGCAATCACAAAACTGTCTTAGCAGTTTTTTGAGTACAAATTCTAATTTTTCTAACGCCATCTAGCGTAAACCGATCGTACTTAT
The DNA here is from genome assembly GCA_019455685.1 of Philornis downsi. NCBI lineage: Eukaryota > Metazoa > Arthropoda > Insecta > Diptera > Muscidae > Philornis > Philornis downsi. Next base: position 1,270,154 of record JAHXMU010000658.1, on the reverse strand, counting down.
ACAACGTGAGATACAGATTACTAAAGCCATCAGTTGGAAAATTATTATTTTTTTTTTGACTATATTTAAATAAGGTTTAGAAATGTTCCGACTACATGGAAATTAATTTTATTATAAAATTGTTTTAAAAATTCGATAATTATAAATTTATAATTATGATTTAATCAACCTTAAATTAATTAGCATCACATTTTTGATCCCTTTCAGTCACTGTCCTTTACCCCATGTGGTTACTGTATGGTGGCCTAACCACTTGCACACACACACACACATTCTCTCTTACCGTCATAAATCCTTGCAATTGGAATTTAGTTCATCATCGATGTTATGGAATAATGAATGCATCTGCTTCCAATGGACATCATTTTAAGTGGATGATTGACTTACTTTTACTACGGCGTCGAGTAAACTCATTGGACCGACCAACTTTTGCTGGGGTTATGAGATTCACTATCACCGTAACGGTGGCAGGTTGAAGAGTTTGGGGTGATAGTCAGTAGTTTTGTTCCTGCCGTTGCATCTGGTGGTATGTCGCATGCTAGGGTCGTTGAATCGGTGCGAATTGAGGTAGTTAGTTTTAGTTTAATAGTTTACAGCAACAATGGCTACAACAACAATCAGTTTTAATTACGAACAACAACGGCATCAACCAACCAGCAGCAGTAGAGATGGTTGCTCTTGCTGTTGCTGCTGTGCCTGTGGCAGTGACAGCAACATAATCAATTGAGGTCGAGACATATTTATTGATTTTTCTTCTCCGATTCCTCTGTTGTTCTCATCTGTTTCGTTCTAGCCATTATTTCACAGCACAATAATTTCGAAAGGAAATGTTGTTCCAGTGTCTCTGTGTAATTTTGCTGTCTCTGTATACGTTTGTGAGTTCAATAGTAATTTTTTTTTTTGAAGTACTTATTGGTTGGTTATTATAGGTGCAATTTATGATGAAAACTAGATAAGAACTGGATTGAAAATGAATGCATTTCTAATGGAATTTCCTTCGAGTGTATTTTTTGTTTTTAAGCTTAAGAGCTGAACTTTTTGATAGGCGAGAGACTGAACTCAAGTGGGAATTGATTTCACTAAAAGGTGTAGACAGCATTATATTTTAATTATTCTGGAAGATAAAAGCAGATAAGTTGCTTAAACCATGAGATCTATTGCGGTTTCACAAGAGTCTCATCGGTGTGCTAAATCACACTGGGAACATTGCAATTCGATCGCCAAGTAAACTTGGATTATCAAGTTTACTGTCATACGAGTCGACAGTTGTAACTCTTCTAGCCGGAAGAGAGAGAGTGAGAGTAGAGATTCTGTCATTCTGTGGGATTCTGGAAAGCCTTCAGAGATTGCGATTTTGAGTATAAATTAATATGCTAGTAATGCTAGCGTTCTAAAAACAGCGTTAAGGTTCCTGTGAAGCTTCTGTTTCTTAGTTGAAAATACAGGGTGGGCCATAAAGGTGTTGGCGGTTTAAATATTCAATTAAAAAATACTACGAAACATAAAAAAAAATATATTTGTATTTTTAAAAAGTAGAAGCATGGGAATTTTTAAGACTTAAAAATAATGTTGTCCAAATGGCTTCCCTCGGCTGCTTGACACTCTTGGAACCGAAGTCGCAAATTTTGGAAAACTCGTTGAAAAGTTGTTCTCGGTATTTTGTTACTTTCCTGAATAATGTTCCTCTTCAACTGCTTTGGTCGGATTATTCTCGTAGACTACCGATTTGAGGTAGCCCCATAGAAAATAATCGCATGGAGAGAGAGTGGGGTTACGTGGGGGCCATTCAATATCCCCCCTTTTCGAAATGAGTTTTCCAGGAAAAACATTTTTCAGCAGCTCTATGGATACCCTAGCCGTATGACATGTGGCCCCATCCTGTTGAAACCACATCCTCGTGGTATTGCCTTGAAGTTCTTGCAAAGCTGGCACCAAAAAGTCTGCTAGCATGTTGCAATAATTGTTCGCTCTAACCGTCATCGCATGCCCTCTTTCGTCCTCAAAAAAGTATGGTCTAATAATACCGGTTGACGTTATCCCAGCCCACACGACAAGCTTAGGGCTGTGAAGTGGACGTTCATGCAAGCGTCGGGGATTAGTCTCGGACCAGAACCGAAAATTTTGCTTGTTCACATGGCCATTAAGGTGAAAATTGGCCTCATCACTAAAAATCACGTTGTTGAAATTGTTGAACCGCTCTAGCATCAAATTGACAAAGTTAAGTCGGTTATTGGCATCATCGGGTTTTAATTCTTGGATTATCTGAATCTAATAAGCCTTCAAATGCAAATCACGTTTCAAAATTTGTCGTAAAGTGGTTCTTTTGACATCCAAAGACTGACTTCTCTTACGTGTTGACTATTGCGGATTTCGCTGAACTGAAACACGAACACGCTCCACAATGTCGGCTGATCTTGCAGAAACTGGGCGACCACGAACCGTAATTGGTACTGTTGAGCTGGTTGTTTCGAACATTCTGATCCATTTTCGTATCACATTGGCGCTTGGAACTTCACTTAAATCGTGTAAACCGTGTTCATGCCGATACAAACGTCGTGCAGTAATCACTGATTTATTGTTTTCGTAATACGCTCAGACACAAAATGCACGCTGCACTCCCGTGTACGGCTCCATGGCGACTAAATTTCCAGGAAGCGGCGCAGCGAAAAACATATCCCTCCGCCACCCCGCGCCGAGCGTTACCAACAAATTGAAGAATTAAATCGCCAACACTCATATGGCCCACCCTGTATTATGGTTCCTAAGTGCGAAATACAATGCAGCGATTTAAACCACAAAAAATAGTTATTTGATTTCAAATAACCCGCAAAAAGTTGGGTGTGTATCATTGAAGTTTTCGACATGTGACGGAGAATACCAGAATTTTGTATAACATGTGGTCCCTATTCTCAAGTTTTATTAGAAACGTGCAGTGTAATTTGTTAACCTTTGGGAAGGGTCTACGCGTAGAATTTTGATGCTGCCGTACATTTTCCCTGCCTCTACTAGAAGTTTATTAAAGAAAATTAGCGAAATGTTGTGTTATATGTGATTTGTAAATGTGTGTTTTTTTATAAAAAAGGGCTCCAATGTTTTCTGTATATCCTGTATATAATTTTTCTATACAAAAATCGAATATGAGTTTTTCTTAAATTTACCCTAAATATTCCTGTACAGTTTATATCTCCTCTTTTAACCATATGACCCCGTACTATTCCAAAAGGATTTTACTTCTAATTCCGAACAAAATTTCAAAGTTCTTTGAAGAACTTAATAAATTCTTGAACATTCAACGTAGACAGCAACAGCTGTATCATAATCACCAGTTAGTTCATGTGCCATCGTAACAACAATGTATACATATATAATTCCTATAAATATTATGACACTTTTGTTGTTGGTGGTGGTGGGCTTTATAAAAATGCATTAAAATATAATAAAAATATATTTACATATCGATGAGCAGCTAAAGGAAACAAAAGTAAAAGTACAACTTTTTTTGCTTGCAAAGCCAACAGGAGCTAAATCTATGATGACACGGGCGAACACCATTGTCCGTTGCCATCTGGTCTCTGGGATCATGTGAAAGGTCCATAGTTTGTATACGCACACACGCTTACGCACACAGCCATGATGAAAATTATGTTATTGAAGTGTGTTAACCAACATAAAAATGCATACATTTCACTTAAATGTACCTCTTTACATATACATACATATGTAAGTGCGAGCTTGTATGCTGGAGATAGGAGATAATGTTTATGAATTTATAAAATCCTTAGCTTACTAAACACCCACACTCACCCGCCCCGACCTACCGAGGCTCACAGGCATATTCACAGTATAAAAAAAAGAAGGCGAATTAAAAAAAGAACGCCATTGGATGAACAATGGATTATGTAATATGTATGGTAAATGTTCTCATGTGTACGATTGTGAGCGTGTACTTATATAAATGTGTGAACACATAGTTCATGAATAAGGAAGTTGTTGTGCGTGTTTGTAAATCTATATGCTGTTTACCCAGGTATGTGTGCTGAAACGTTCATCCTCTTAAAATATCTTAAATTCTTATAATTTTCTGGTTCTTTGCTTCCACCCACCCATTCCGTCTCTGTAGACATTCCTTTTATGTTTTATCGTTAAATTTAAACCTTTTGTTTTAATGTTGTCAGCCAGTCAATATATAAGGAAATAATGGGGCAACGTACTATAGAGGATTTCGAAAGCAATGGGGGATTTTCCAACAATTTCTTAAACTACTGAAAAGACTTATAGCGGCAGCATTCAAGTAGATTCTATAACAGAGGCATGCTTCCCACTTGCAGCATGTCATCTGAATCGATAAACTGCACAACAGCACAAGTTTACAACAACCACTTTGGTCTGAAAATATGTGATGGCTTTATAAGGATCTGCTGACTTCGAAGAGAGAGATTCATTTACCAAGGAGTAGTGGCCAAAACTAAAATAAAAAATTAACAAGTTTTCCAACCCGACCGCCTCGGACTACTATGACCTTTACGTTTATATATTATATCGAACGTTGTTTCGCCAGCTACAGAGTACGGAAATAGTTTTATGGTATGGTGCGTAACCCAATTTTTTTTTAATAATAAACATACTTTTTAAAAGGAAGACATTTATCGCATTATAGATTGTAAATGATGCAAAAACATTTTTTTTTTTTTTTTTTTTTAAATAAGTTGTTTATTACAGTTTAATAAGGTAACTACAATTTTTTATAATATTGCCTCAGCGCCAGATTGGCTTTATAAAGGCTAATAGGCAACTAAAACCATTCAAGTAATACCAACAACAAATATTAACATTAAAATATTTAATAATAGGAGAGATAAAAAAAAAAAAAATAAATAATAAATTATGTTAGAAGCATTTCCAAATTATCTATCAAATATTTTTTTAATTGGGTTTTAAAAGCTGATAAAAGTGAAGTTTCCTTCAAGTATACTGGCAATTGATTATATTCAAATGGTCCAGCAAATGTAACACGTTGCTTGGTCAACTCTAACCGACAAAACACAACATTTAAATGCATTGCTTGACGGGTTGATCTTTGGGTATATGATATGTTTCTGTGAAAGGATGTTGTAAAGACTCCAATTCCATTTATTGATTTATGAACATAGAGCAGAAGTTGTTGTTTGTATAATCCTTTAACAGGTAAGACATTTGTGGCATAATCTTTATATAAAGAAGTTGTACTGAATCTCATAGGTAGATTAAAAACAGTTTTTAAAGATTTATTCTGTGCCGATTGCAGAGCTTTTAGACAGGTGGTGGACTTACATGCATACACGAAAGGAAGATACGTCAAATGAGAATGTATCAGAGACTGATATAACATTAGCTTTAGCTTTACATTTCATTTGTTCTTAAACTTGTACAAAATTCCAGATCCTGACGATATTTTGGACTTTAGGTCCATGATGTGTTTATCCCACGACAGATTATAATTAAGACACACTCCTAAATAACGCACGCTTTCTGATTCTTCTATCACATTACCATCAACATGTACGATCATATTTGTATCATTAATAGAAAGTTTTGGTCTAAATCTCACAATTTTAGTTTTACTTGCATTCAAAACTAGTTTATTCACCCTTAGATATTCACATAAAATCGCATTTTTACACGTACCATCAATATAGAAAAGTTATATACAGGTAGAAAATTTTATATCGTGGAACGTATTTTCACATCAACGCCAACTTTATTAATCCATCCAAACATACAAAGTTGCTCTATTTATACTAAAATAACTTATTCTAGAATATGCTACGATATTTCAGAGAGAACACATATTTACATAATGAGTGCAACAAAGACAAACATATTTACAGAATAGTGTTGTTAATCATAGACTTAATTCTAGAATGTTCTTATTTACATAACAAGTGAAAAGGAGATAACAATAGACTATATAATGAGAGTGAAAGGAACAAACATAACTTACTGTCGTAAACATAGTTCTAGTATATCATACTTGAATGTTCTGGGAGCGGTTTTGATGATCTTTTTAGAATACACACTTGAGAAATTACACTCACATACTATAAAAAGCAGTATTTCAATTCGTTTGAGACATGAATCTAATTAAAATCAAGAAATGCGATAACCTATAAAGTACGCAAATGTCAGCTCAAATTAATTTGACCTAGTATTAGGAAAAATCCAAATTAGCCAATTCTTGAGGCTTAACATTCTATCCCAAACGTACCGGGAATTGATTATTTTCAAAATCAGCTTAAATTGATTGCCAAATCACTTAATGTTGCTAATTTGGCACAACTGAATTTGAAGCGGTCAATTCGACTTAAGCGATTTTTGCAATTTTTACAATGTACAGAAATATCAAACAAAGAATTTGTCAAAAATTTTATATTGCAAACGGAATTCCTTGTGCTGAATCGTTGAGAATGTTAAAGAAGGCTTTTGGTGAAACGACTCTATTTAAGAACTAGCGGACCCGGCGAACTTCGACTCGCCACAATTTAACGCCTTCGGATAAACTCCCGAGTAATAATAAAAAACAGATAGCTCAAATTTCAATGTGATTTATTTGAATGGAATCGAAATCAGTAGAGAGCATTATGATGAACAATATTTTTTGATTTGTTTTCCGGCGCAAAAACAAACAACGAAGACGGTTGTCCTCAACACGCGAACTGGCAACGTAGAGCTGACCGTACGAAAAACAGGGAGATTAATCCCACAGACTTCCAACGATTGGCCTTGCGATTTATTGATTGTCATCGCAAAAGCTAATCGAATGGGGAACTGAATCCTCTTGAATTGGCATGGAAGATCAGTTGGAGTTATCGAAATTCGTGGGATAAGGACTTCCTCTCCTTTGAATTTGTCCTTGATGATCGTCGCTTGAATCACATTGTTCATCAGTTTCTTGATGGACAATTGCGTACCATTGCACAATTTCGGATGATTCAGATTCCGCAACATGGGTATGATCGACCCTACCTTCAGCTGTAAATTATGCGGCGGAGTTCCTGGCACATAAAGCGAGTTCAAAAATTCCTTCAGATAGTTTGTCGCTTCATCCTTGTCGGTCACTCTGTCAATAGATTTGTACGAGTACAGTTTTCCAGCGATTTGACTTTGAATAACTAAATTCAAGCTATCGACGTCCTTACTCTTAGCTGCTGTTATTGCCAGTTCACTGATCCAATCGAGATTTTTATAATGCCGGGGAACACTTTGGTGATGAGTTCCTCCTTCGACAATGTGATGTGGTGATTGTGCAACGCGAACTTGTGCAATATGGGCACGTATCCATTCATTTTGTTCAGCGCGTTCCTCTTGTGTTTAATTATCACAAACATTCTGACTAATTATTGCACGACATGTACGATGTTCAAGGTTTGATCGTCTAATAGGTGGAATTAGTCAAGCAAATAACTCTCCTTGAAATAGAATAAAGTCGTTGTTGACTAATCCTATTAAAAAGAAAATTATTTAAAAAAAAAAAAACTTACGAAATGAATGTATCGCAATAAATGCCTGCAATCCAATAAGATGACCTAACTTTTTATACTCAAACTTATTTTCTGAAAAAATGATCGAATTGATAAATATTGCACTGAATTTCAATTGATCGCACTGTTTGTACCATTTACTGATGTGATACGCGATATATGAGTATCCGAAATCAGTGTAATAATAGGTAAAACTCGAATCAATTGCAGCAGGAAATACAGCACATTTGTTTAATAGAAAATGACAATGCACCTGTCAAATTGCGCTCAGCCTAAATTAACGTATAACGCCATCTACGGGGTTGTGGCATTAAAAGCAGCGCAGCGCTATCTGTTATTTATCTCGTTAACTTCTCCACCCGAAATTCACGCAAAACATATTTTATCACAATAAATTTCATAATATTCCGAAATTTACAACGAATTTTCCAACTTTACACAGTCCAAAATCAAACAAATTGAAAATTTTCCGGGGAATTTTCCGAGTTTTCCACTAACAGTTTTCTATTTTGCCATTCGAAAAGCCATTCCGGAACAATTGCACACAAAATTCCATACAAAAAAATCCATTTTCGATTTTTTCAATTTTCCCACTTTTCCGGAGGGTTTCCCCAAAATTTTCTTTCGTAAAAACCTTCTCCAGGCAATTACGAAAAACTGAGAAAAAATTTGAGCCAAATCGGCCCAGCCGTTCTCAATTAATGAATTACTATACATTTTTCTCACCATTTAGCTTGATCTTCATGTGACTGAATTAATCGGGATTCTAATATCCGTTGGCTGTTCCTCTCAATACGATTTGCTTGATGTTCAGGACTTTCAATCACTCGAGAATTTCTTGATCGTGTAGCCGTACGGCCTCTGCGACCAATGTTCCTACGTCTGATTGGCGGCATCTCACTCACTTATTATGAAAGTTAATTGAAAACTAAATCAATACTATAATCTAACACTGTTTCTGACCGAAATTAATTTTTATATATAAGAGAGGAGAGAAGAAGAAGAAAAGAAAATGTTCTTCGTTTTTTCTTATAAAAAAAGTTATTGCTGAAATTATACTCACCAACACCTATATTATATTGCACAAAAAATTTGAGCGCACGGTTAATTGTATTTTAAAATTTTCACTTTTTGCAGCAAACACAATAGCACTGAATAAGGCTCGTAAACAATTTTCACAAATAGCACTAATTAGGAACTGTTTTAAAGTTTAAGCTTAGGCTAAGAAAAAAAATTGAGAAGTGAAAAGAAGGCAACATGATATAAGTTTCTCATACATAGAAAAATGAGAAGTGAAATAAAGTCAGTATATGAAAAACTTAAATTTTCCTATAACAGGATCAGAAATAATAATTTTTGATTTCTTCGGGTGGTATCACGCCTATTTGTCCAATCCCGCCCATATTTGCAGCAGAACTTACAATATGTAAACCAAACTTATATACCACATTTTGTTCACAGAAATAATGGATTTTTAATTTGTGGTTTGTGTGAGAGGTGCCACGCCCCTTCGTCCAATCCCGCCCATATTTGCAGCAAAAGCTACAATATGTGCACCAAACTTATATACCAAATTTTGCTTAAATACCGTTAGCAGGAGCAGAAATAATGGATTTTTAATTTGTGGTTTGTATGGGAGGTACCACGCCCCTTTGTCCAATCCCGCCCATATTTGCAGCAGAAGTTACAATATATACACTAAACTTATATACCAAATTTTGTTCAAATACCGTTAGCCGGAGCAGAAATAATGGATTTTTAATTTGTGGTTTGTATGAGAGGTAACACGCCTCTTTGTAGCAGCACTGGAAACATTTACTACAAACATTTAAAAAAAGAATTAGCCAAATCGGTATAGCCGTTTTACAATTTTAGATAAATCGAAAAAAGTGGGCGTAAAAGTGGGCGTGGTAAATTTTTCTTTCCATAAAAACCTAAGTTGGACTACGACGAACACTTAAAAAAAATTATTCAATTCGGTCCAGCCGTTCTCAACTGATGTCCTTACCAACGAACGGCATTTGATTTTTATTTATATAGATACGTACATATGAGTGGTACAGTGTATTAAAAAGCGGTTCAGGTGTGGTGGAAAATTTGACGCGCTCTGCTAGGACATCAATGTCGTCAACGTTTCCAACAGCAATTAACATCGATTAACATGATGAAGGAAATGGTGACTGAGAATCGTCATTTAAGTTTGAAAGATTTCTTCTTCTTCTTATGTATGTGGAATAGACAGCCTTATGTATTGTATGACGTCCGTAGAAAATAATTCCAAGCGCTACGATCTTCTGCGCTTCTCTTGCAATTCGTCATATCAAGCTTCCATAGTATTTCAAAAACCTGGCCCTTCCAACGGAGTTTTGGTCGCCCTTTTCTGCGCCGCCCATCGAGTTCGTTGTCGAACAACATCCGCGAAACATGACCCATGTTTGTTTGTTTGAGAGAGTTAGCTAATGAAATTTGTGTGTCTCATGAATCAATACGTACTATTTCTCACGATTATTTGTGTGTGAACTAACTACCTCTGAAAGACTTCAATTTTCTTCAAAAACTCAGCCGATTAAAGGTCGCTAAAGACGTGTTAGAACGAATCAATTTCGAGCCAACATTCAAAAGGCGGTAATGCGCAATAGTTTTCTAAGTTTGACATGAAAGCTGGTCAACAGGTTTCGGAATGGCACCTTCCAACTGAGCTGAAATCGAGAAACAGGTTTCGGAATGGCACCTTCCAACTGCGCTGAAATCGAGAAAACCACTTCAAATTCGATCAAAAGTCAAGGTAATGTGGAATTTTGTCTTCGATTATCGATTCGGTTATTATGAATTGCTGCCAGAAAGTTAGATGGTAAAGTGTTTTATTTGGCTGTTATGCGACATCTTTGATAGCAAATACGACAAAAAAGGCCAGCTTTATGTAGTCTCCCCGAAGGACAATGTGTGAACACTTTACACGTGTTGCCAATCCCACATGTCCTTAGTGTCCTTACAGGAAACATGTGTTTTACATAATCGTTTAAAATATGTTCGAAAAAATTATTACACTCACAACATTCATGTTTACTTTGAAAACAAAAGAATTTTTACTCACTTATGGAGCCGACAAGCAAACAAAATGTTAAAGATAAAAGCGTAAACAAACACAGTTTTCTTTGAAAAAAAAAAAAAAAATAAACATAAAATTCAAAGGTTCATAAATATAAAACTGAGCAATTAACTCTTTCCACCGCAGCATGGAGTAACAGAAAGGATTCCAGTGTAGCTAATGGGAGTTCCTCGAATGCTACCTCAAATTTCGCACCGCAGCAAAGTCTAAAAGATGGTGTAACAGAAAAGCTTCCAGTGTAACTGATGGAAGTTCCGTGGATGCTACCTCAAATGTCGCATAAAACCCAGATTAAACTCTTTATTTACCGTTTAACCTCCTGGCAACAATTCATAATAACCGAATATATAATCGAAGACAAAATTCGACATTTTCTTCACTTTTGATCGAATTTGATGCGATTTTCTTGATTTCGTCTCAGTTGGAAGACGCCATTCCGAAACCTGTTGACTGGGTTCCATGTCAAACTCATAAAACTATGTTCCATTACCGCCTTATGAATATGGGCTCGTAATTTATAGCTTTTCTAACATGTCTTAAACGACCTTTATGCGACTGAGTTTTTAAAGAAAATTCACATCTTTCGGAAATAGTGTTGCATACCCAAGCAATCATGTAAAATGACAGGAATTGATTGGTGAAACATACAAATTTCTTTGGCTAACTCTCGCAAACGTATATGACGATTCTCAGTCACCATTTTCTTCATGTTAACCGATGTTAATTGCTATTGGAAACGTTGATGATATTGATGTCCTAGCAGAGTGCACTAAATCTTCCACCATACCTCAACCGCTTTTTAATACACTGTACCACTCATATGCACGTGTTTTTAATACAGCCGTTTCACTGAAAGCCACTTTGTAACATTTAAAGCTGTTCGACACAAGAAATTCCATTTGCAATATAAAATTGAAGACAAATTCTTTGTTCGATCTTTTCATCCATTGTAAAAATTGCAAAAACCAAATGAGATGAACTGTGTTTTTGATAAAGTCGTTTTACCGAAAGCCTTCTGTAACGTTTAAAGCTGTTAGATACAAAAAATGCCATTTGCAATATAAAATGGGAAACAAATTCTTTGTTCGATCTTTTCATCCATTGTAAAAATTGCAAAAAGCAATTGAGATGAACTGACAAAGTAGAGAAGTTTAAACAAATTAAATGATTAATCGCGCCCAAACACAGCGTCAATATACTCGTAGAAGACAGTTATGTCAAATTAGTAATAAAATGTGTTTTAACAACCCCTTTAAGTGGTCTTTTAAAGTGATTAATTTCCTTACCTTTTTGACAGAATTTGAATGTGTCTTAGATCGAAACTGTGATGTTATTTATGGGAAAACTGCTCAAAAATTTAAAACCATTATATTTTCTGTTTATTTCTAAATTACAGATTTAATATACGTAGAAATAAATTATTTAATGTATTTATTTTAGCGCGCACTCGTTTGTATAATGAGGAAGGAGACAGTTCCATTAGTATTGAAATTATGACTTTCTTCTGACACACACAACACACAGACAGTTCAGAAACACAACCGGCTGCTGCTACAGAGCAATTTGGTTCTATTTATGTTGTCATCAGTCACATAAAATGCATATTCAAATAACTTTGTAATGTTAAGAGCATCAGCAGGATAACAACTTCAACGAGGATGCCAACAAGAGCCAAAGCGAAAGCTATGCAAGCAACTGCATCGCTCGCACAAAACCTGACCTGTCTTTGGCAAAAACAGAAAAAATCCATAGCATACCAAATATACACACAATTTCTGTTGTATTTCGCTTTATCGTCCGTCACCTAAAAAAAAGAACTTGATTTCCCAACTATTTGACGAGTTATTTTCGGAGCTTTTTTCCTGCGAAAATTCTGAGAGATAATGGATTTTATTTTTAAAAGGCAAAGTTAATTCCAAACAAAAACTGGGGAAAACTGATAAAATGTGAGAAAATATTTGAACCAAACGGGATAAAAAGATGACACAACGTTTTCACCAAAATGCTAGCCATTATTTAACGTTTACATACGTACCCTTGGGGAGAAATGCATTTATTACATGGATTCAAAAGAAGGATATTATTTTACAACCCGCACACAGAAGAACAGACACAGTGCCTGGGTGGACCCCATCAATATTCTTGTGGTGACAGTTTTTGTTGTGTGTGGGGTTATTATGAAGCAACTCCTTCCTACTCCTCTATGTATTCCTACGTCATTCCGCTCTCTCTCTCTCTCTCAAGTATCTTGACTCTATAAGAAGGGGGAAGAGTTGAGCACCTACGCTTAAAACTATATCAAGGGAAAGGACAAAAGTTCAATACACGAGGATAGTTTCGAAATTTTAAAAATGATTATACACATTATATTATTTCGTGGCAAATAGTTATGAAAATTTCTCTTGGGTTCATTTTTCTTTTCTTATTCTATTTTCCCTTGTAAATAAACTGTGCTGAAAAACATACTTTTCTATAGATTATGGCTGTGCTTCTTAATAAACTTACTAAAGAAACTCGTTTGAATTGAAGGCAAATTTTGCGACTTAACATTTTTTTGGAGTCAATGCAAATTCTTCCAAAAAAAATTTGGCTTTTATACAGCAAATTTTCTTTAATTTCAAGCAAAATTTTCTTATGAGACATTTCTCTCATTCTTATCCAAAATTTGCCATAGAAAATGTGTTTCCTTTATCCTTTGTTACACTTAAAATGAAATTTCCTTTCAAATTTTCATCAATTCTGAATAAATCTTCGATTTAAAGTGAATTTTTTTTATATAATTTCTTTGAATCAAAGTAAATTTTCCCCTAAGCATTGCGCTCGTTTTCAAACTAGTTTTCCTATAGAAATTTTCAGAGCCAATTTCCTTACAGAACGTACAATTCAAAATAGATTTAAAATGTCGTTCATTAGAATCAAATTTTTCTACATTTTTCATATACTTTAAGTAAAATTTCCTAAGAAAGTTCTTTGTTTTAAAGTAAATTTTCTTTTAGAAAATTTCATCAATTCGTCTTTGATTAGAAATACATTTTTCTTTAGAAAATGTTTTTGATTTATAGTAAATTTTTATTCGGAAAATCTCATTGCATCGTAACAAATTTTCTGTTAGAAATTTTCTTTGATTCTTCCATTCAAGTCCAATTGTCATTGACTCAAAACAAATTTATTTTATTTTTTAAACAAAATATCTTTTCCTTTGAAAAGTTCTGAAAATTTTAATGTAGAAAACGTCGTTTCCAAAAGAAAATTGTATTTAATTTAAAATAAATGTTAGTTTAAAATCAAAATTTTTCTTTTAAAAGCATTTTTTGGCAAGTTTTTCCTCAGAAATATTTTTTCTTATCGTATTGAGTACTTCTATTGAACTGAAACAAACATTTCTATGAAAGTCCTTTCCTATGAAATTATTCCTTATTAAAGTAGATAGAAAGTTTCTTTGAATCTATGTTAAATTTAATATAGAAAATTTTTTTACTCAAAATGAATATTCTACAGAAGATTATTTTGATTAAAATTAATTTTTACTTTAGAACATTTCTTTTATCCGAAGAAAACGCTATCATAGAAAATGTAATTTATTCAAAACGAAACCATGTTTTCTATAGAAAATTTCTGTCATACAAACAAATTTTCCTGCGGAAAACTGCTTTCGTCCGAAGCTAATCTTTCTACAGAAAATTTCTTTGATTCAATGTAAATTCTGCTACAGAAAATCTCTTGGGTCTAAAGCAAATTTTCCAATATTTCATTGATTCCATTTTCATTTTCGTACAAAAAATTTCTTTGATGGAGAGAAATTTTCGTATAGAAAATTTTCTGTGATGCAAAGCAAATTTTCGTATAGAAAATTTCTATGATGCAAAGCAAATTTTCATATAGAAAACTTCTTTGATGCAAAGCAAATTTTCGTATAGAAAACTTCTTTGATGCAAAGCAAGTTTTCGTATAGAAAATTTCTTTGATGCGAAGCAAATTTTCGTATAGAAAATATCTTCGGTGTAAACCAAATTTTCGTATAGAAATATTATTTGATGCAAAGCAAATTTTCGTATAGAAAATTTCTTCGATGCAAAGCAAATTTTCGTATAGAAAATTTCTTTGATGCAAAGCAAATTTTCGAATAGAAAATTTCTTCGATGCAAAGCAAATTTTCGTATAGAAAATTTCTTCGATGCAAAGTAATTTTTTGTATAGAAAATTTCTTCGATGCAAAGTAATTTTTTGTATAGAAAATTTCTTTGATGCCAGGCAAATTTTCGTATAGAAAATTTCTTTGATGCACAGCAAATTTTCGTATAGAAAATTTCTTTGATGCAAAGCAAATTTTCGTATAGAAAATTTGTTTGATGCAAAGCAAATTTTCGTATAGAAAATTTCTTTGATGCAAAGCAAATTTTCGTATAGAAAATTTCTTTGATGCAAAGCAAATTTTCGTATAGAAAATTTCTTTGATGCAAAGCAAATTTTCGTATAGAAAATTTCTTTGATGCAAAGTAAATTTTCGTAT
>JAHXMU010000658.1:1188010-1247911 GCA_019455685.1 Philornis downsi | reverse complement strand
CCAACTTAAGTTGGCAAAACGGCAACAACAACGTCAACAACTGCAACAATATGTTTCTAAATAAAATGTCGTTATTTGCTGGTGTGCGTGGTTGTATGAGTGCTGTGTGTATGTGTATATACATATGTATAAAAGTATGCCTTAGTTATTGGTCTGGTCTACTATGTGAAAATAGTTGAGGTAAGAGCGTGCATTAATAGGTTTATATGTCAATCGTTGTATGAGAGAGTTTCTATGTATACATGTGTATGCCTGTGTATTTCGACGAGTAAATGTTATTGTAATTATTTGTGTAGTTGTTTGTTTGGCTATGGAAAATCCTTTGAAAATGCAATTTCTTATTGAAATAAATTACTATGTTTGAGTGTATCCCATTGTTGTGTGCTGTGTAGAAACTCGAAGATTATTTGTGTATGTTTGCATGTGCTTGTGTGTTCGTACCGTTTTCCTCAGGAAATTTCGTCTGAATGAAATGTTTTTTTTTTTTTATTCGTCTGCAAATATAAACTACAGGATATTTCTAATTAAGAGGCTTGATTAGAAAATTACTAAACAATTGCAATTATCTCATTAAATACAGGAACTCATTTTTAACAAACTCTGTTCTGTTTAAAGGATTAAACGTACATTAAATTATTGAAAATGTAAATACATTAGAAGACTGATTTTAAAGGATCTTAATGAACGAGAACAAAATCGGTTATGTGATATCCTATAAATTATGTACAATTATTTGAAAGGTGTCTGAAAAGGAAGTTTATACTTATGCATCGTTTAAAAAGGGTGTAAACTTTTTATTGAAAAATTTTTATTAATTTTTTAAGTAAATCGTAAACTTATTTGTTAACAATAATAAGGTCCAAAATGTAAAACGTCGCACAGTCAAATTTCTTATGACGGTTGCCGTTTTTGGCTCCGTAATTGCTGTCATTCCGTGACGGATGTTTTCTTTCATATGTGCCAGAGAAGATCGTGTAATACTGAAAGTTTTAGATTTGTAAAAGAAAAAGTTCATTCATGATTGCATGGAGGTCAATCTATGTTGCCTCTACTGCTTCAATTTGCCGGGGAAAATTTCACGGACACGTGCTAGAAACATCTCGTATTGGATGTGTGTGACGTTACTCCGTCCTGCTGGAACCATAAACTTTTGTTATAGTCGGGAAAGTTTTGCAATTCAGGCAACATTAAGTAACATCTAACATCTCCACATAACGCTCTGAATTTACTGTAACTGCACGTAACCTTTCATCTTCAAAAAAGTAAGGATCGATAATTCCTTCCGACGACATCGCAGCCCATATGGTCAATTTAGGCGAGTGAAGTTATTCCGTTTGGGATTCGTTGCGCTTCATGAGCGACAGTTGTGCCTTCAGTTGTTGCCTTCATCCAAAAGCAAAATCTTGGTGATGAAAAGTGTTCAAATACTAGCATTCGCGGGTTTTAATTCCTGCACCAATTGAATTTTATAGGAATGCGGCCGTAGGTCTTTACGGTGTAATAATGTAAGGTGCGTTTCATATTTAAAGGGTGTCCCAACAAGAACGCAAGATTTAAATTTTAAATAAAACACATATATTTATATTTATTCGTAAAGTAGACAGAATGAGGTTGTGTATGGAACAACACATCGGGCAGATGGCCCCGCAGCTTTGCTGGCACACACGCGATCTTTTACTGAAATTTTCAATGACTGTTTTGCATAAATACAGCGGTATTTCATTAATGCAGTGTCCAATTTCCTCTTTTAAGACTTGAGTTCTCGTTGGCTTATTCGCGTAAACCATCGACTTCAAAAAACCCCAAAGAAAAAAGTCTAGTGGTGTTAAATCGCACGGTCTAGGCGGCCAATTTTGGTCTCCAAAACGCGAAATAATACGACCGGGAAATGACTAATGCAGCAATTGAATTGTTTCTCTGGCTGTATGACACATTCATTTCTTCAATTCTAGGCACGAAAAAACTGGTAATCGTTTCACGATACCGAACACCATTGACTATATGCGCTTGACATGCCTCATTTTCATAAAAGAAGGTCCAATGATTCAATTTGCTGAGCTCAGTGTCGAATTGAGGTGGATGGAGTTTGAGCGACATCATCACGTACAGCTGCGACATTTTCGGTCGATCGACCTGGTCGAAAGCGCGTTGTTGTGTTTACAACACTAACAGACCCAGTTTTGGCAAATTTATCTCTTTACAGTTGACTCTTTTGGATCATTATTGTGACACCAAATTGATCGCAATTTGCGAGCTGTAGCCGCAAAACTTTCACCATTTTGGTAAAACAATTTCACAATGACAATGCGTTGTTCATTCGTGTAGCGCTCCATTTTTACTAACCTCGTACGCTCTACTAGCAAACAATAACAGTTGTTCAAATGTCAAACAATGACACTTCGATTTAAATCTTGCGTTCTTGTTGGGCCACCCTTTTTGAGGCCACCCATAAATTTGCTTTATTTTTGGAACGATACATTTTTTGTTGTTATGATGTTCTATTAAAATACTTGTTTGGACGGAACAACCATGTACACAAACTTTTGGATTTGTGCAGATAACTCTACTTCTTGCGATAATACTGTTTTTAGCGTGTTTCACAATTATAATGCCAAGTTCAATTAGTGAGTTTTTAAAGGCACAAGCGATAAGATCATTGGTATTTGCGTAAAGAAGTGGTAAAATTCAGTAATAAAAACGATATGCCGCCATTAACAAGTTTAATAGAACATGAAATAGGTAAAATAATCGCTTACAAAGACGAAGGATGTAGTGGAAGAAAAATTGGACGCAAACTGGACAAGAGCCATAGTCTAATTCGAAATTTTTTACGAGATCCTGATGCCGAAAAATGGATCTGAAAAGAAAGCACACTAATTCAATCGAGTTCGAGAGATACATGTGTAGAGGAATGAAATTACTGTTTTCTTGTTTCTATTTGGCCGGTTCGTCATCCCTCATATTTATTAAAGTACAATTCATGGGCCAGCTAAATGGTGCATTAAATATGAAAATGTTCACACATTATCGTAAATGCATTTAAAAAGCGTAAATAAATAACAATTTCGAAAACAATGCTGGGAAAACCAAATATGAATATCATAAATAACTCTCCCATTCTCATGAGTTTCTTAGTAATTTTTCAATTTAAATGAAATAAATTCGTTGTTGAGTAAATTAACCCAATGCATTTTTTATTAATACTTATTTGTAAATGCACAACAATAAAAGCGGATTCGCAGAAAGTTGGCGAATGAAAATAAAATCCCAATACAGCTTTATTTTGTTCAATGTAAAGTGTGCGCCAAACAGTCATGGTCCATGACCATATAAGCAATTATGATTGTAAAGAGGTTTGCTCGTAATAACCACTGGTATAACTGAGAATTTATCAGTTTGTCGGACGAATTGCATTCGTTGTGAGTTAATCCGTCTGTATGAAAGTTCCCATTGGTATATGCAATAACACGTTCCAAAATGTTGCTGCACCTTTGAGTGCAGTTGCATGTTGTTCGTTCGTTTGAGCATCTTGTGGATTTTACACTGAAATCATAGTGAATGTGTCAAAAAGCGAAACAACATTGATTGAATACTACCAGAAGGAGATCTTGTTGATTGCCACCATCTCCCTTAACGCTCATTAAGTTTTCACACGCACTTTCATTCACTTTTTTCCTTCGTTCATTTGCGAAAATCACCTGTCTTCATTGGCTTCATGTCGCTGCAATGCGGCCGATGTAAAATGAAATTAAATCATTTACGTGAAAGAGGAAACGAAGGGAGGGAGGGCACCACCACGCTGCATAATTCGTACACCAACTCACAGTACAAAAGTGCCAAAGAAATTGTTTTACTTTCACTTTTGTAGCCTGTGATAGGGTTGGTTGGTATGCAGATTGAGGTTAAAATTTGTAAATTGATAGTGACGCTATTTGTAATGCTTTGGAACTATGCAGTTAGAATAACTTTAGCCAAACACTTTTGAAGGTAGCACAAGCGTTAGGCGAATGAAGTTGGTGTCAGCTTCCAGGGGATGTGATGGAATGGAAAGAGATGGACACGGTGTAAAAAAATGTGACATCTACTATAGTTGCCATGGAGAAATTTTGTGTCCAATAACAAATGATGTTCGTTTATCTAAGACACATCGGTGGTGTCAGCGGATGACCGATTGCATTATCAGTAAATACTTCACCTAAGATGGCGATCCCAAAACTAGTCGACGTATAGATGGTGCTAGTAGTTAAAAAAAATATTTTGATGAAAATTGGCAACCATATAAAACATATGTTGTAAGTTTCAAGATGTCACGTTGTTTAGTACTTTTATTTATTTATTTGGCTTGTGATTTAAAGCCTTCCGGCAAATTATATGTTAATTACAATTACATATATTAGATTTAATCTTCTCAATAACATTAATTGGAAAAGAGGTGTTAAAAATTAAATATTAACTTTATGAAAATATAATATGATTTAAAAAATATGATTATTAAAGACAAAACTTATGAAAAAAGACTAAGTTAGAAGTTAATCGGTATATAAACTAGAAATACAAGGTAATCGGTTGCTCACAATTTAATTGAAAACAAAATTTTACAGGAAAGCCTAGAAGTGTTGCGGAATATGTCTTTTGTAAGAGTCAGGAAATAATTTAAAACATTTTAAATGGCTTGGTAGTAAATTGTAAATTTGTGCTACTCTTACTACAAAAGCACGACCTATGAATGTTGTTATTATATTATAAATAAGAAGCTACTTATTACGAGTGGAATGTGAAAAATTACACCATTTAAAAAGAAAATGAGAGCTACAAAATCGAACAACTTTATAAAATAACAAGAAAGATCTGAAATCGATATAAAATTTAAAACTACAGCCCAAGAAATGCTTAACATACGGTGTTGTATGAACACGACGCCTCAGTGAATAAAAATATCTCATAACTCTATTGAACGCTGTCTGAATTTTTCTCATGTTTTGTTCATTAGGCATGATATCTCGTAAGCATGAGCCAATTTCATATTAACCGATCTAGGCAACACTAAATCAGTACTATAAAAACTTCAAAGTGAATAATTTAATCACCGGACTACATTATCCACATGATTCACTTTTATTTGAGCCAACAAAAGTAAACGACCTCAGTGAATTTGTAAACATGGAAACAATTGATCACTTTTATGTAATTCAATATTTCTATTTGAAAGGTCGCAGTCCAACCAATATTTAAGTCGAGCTAGATTCTACTCTGGGGGAGTCTGTTCCTTTGTTTGCGACCGTAAAATATTGGATAGCAGAGTTTAAACGAGGTCGTACGAGCTGTCAAGATGAACACCGTAGTGGTCGACAAATTAAGGTGTCCATGCCAGACATGCCTAAGAACATTCACATCGTATGTTCATCAAAGATTTGAAGATGAGGAAGCTGTGCGTAAGATGGGTGCCGTGCTTGCTTTTAATAGAGCAAAAACAGCATCGTGAAGATATTTCAGTAAAGTGTTTGGCGATGTTCCACTGCAATAAAGCCGAATTTTTGCGTCGATTTATAACAACGGATCAGACAAGGGTCCACCTTTTCACACCTAGAACAAAGGAAAAGTCAAAGTCGTCTGGAACGGGAATGAGTCCAAAGAAAGCGAAAATATTTCAACCCGTAGGCAAGGTCATGGCGTCTGTTTTTTTTGATATGAGCATTGAATTATTTTTATTGATTATCTTCAGAAAGGAAAAACCATCAACGGCGAATATTACACTAATTTCTTGCAGCGTTTAGGTAATGAAATTATGGGAAAAACCGCATTTGGCGAAAAATAAATAATTATTTCAATGCACCAGTTCACGCATCCACTATTGCGATGACCAAAATTAATGAATTAAAGTGCGAACTGTTTCATCACGCACCTTATTTGACAGATATAGCTCTCTCGAACTATTTACTATTTCCAAACTTGAAAAAATGGCTCGGTGGTAAAAGAATTCCCAACAATGAAGAAGTGGTGTTGGCAGTTGATGGCTGTTTTAAGGAGTTTGACAGTTCTTACTATAAAAAGGGTATAAAAGCTATTGAATATCTAGTTAGTTTTGGGACCGCTCTCGTAAGGTAAGAAATAGGGAAATGCTTGCAAAATTCTGCAAAGGACTATTTGGTATTTATTCCCAAAATAATTGCAGTCAGATCGATCAAAGTAGATGGAAACATCCCATTGAGTAAAATGTAAGCCCGCCGGTAACTCGCATTATTATTGGGGTCTCGTATATCTATCACCCAGAGTTTTGCTTGGACGTCGTGACTGTTTTGTATGTTACCAAAACAACAACAACATAATAAACAATTAACAATGGTTGTTTTTTCTTTTTCTTTTATTACATTAATATAGCATGACGATGACGTTTTTTTGCGTCTGTCGCAGTTTCTCACTTTTTTTGTTTCGTTTCAATTCTGACCCTCTTCGTCATCAGTTTCTTTACGCTCTCTCTCTCTCTCTCTGTTCCTCTCTACTTGCTGGGTGTTCACTTGTAACCCTCAGGTGCAACTTTTTACCCATTTTAATATAAAAAAAACAACAACGGCTGCAACAGCACTAACAACCAAAGTGACTCCTCACAGTTTCGTTTGACGTTGTTGGCGCCTCCTCAGCCATTGTCGGTCGTTGTTGTTACTGTCGATGTTCACGGTATAACACCTTTTGTCATAAAGTAATTAACAACAACTTTGAGGTGGGTGCATGAATATTGTTTGTCCTTTGTATTTTTGCATCGTTGTTACAGTTGCATACAGAGCAGTGAGTGGTGCTACTGCTGCTGCTGTTGTTGTTGTTATTGGTGTTGTTGATGGTGATATTATTGTTGTCGTTATTGCTGCTGTCGCTGTTGTTCATTCTTTAACGTGAAATGTTTACACACTTTTTTTGTAACATTCTTTCTTTTCACTTAATTCGTTTTGGACTTTTTAACTTGGCTGTTATTGAAATGTGCAAAGTTAATTAATCTCCATAGAGTTGTTGAACGAATCATTGGGTTAGGGGGGGAAGAGTGGTGGTTCAGTTCCTGATGTCATTTCCTAATGGAGTTTCAAGCCAAGAGTCCTGACAAAGAACAAACCTAACAAATTGTCATGCGATATTATAGTGGAAGAAATATGTTTGCTTGTTGCAAGTGCAAGCCAGTCTTGTTATACATCTTTTCTTTGACAGATAAGTTAGTTATTAATATGGAAAAGTCATTCAATCCCTTGAAATAAGGACTCGAGGAATGGACTATTATTGTCCATTGTCTATTGTTAGAAAAGCAAAGTGGAGCAGAATTTTTTCTATTCATTCATTTACTACTGTGCCTAAAACACAAGACTACTTTTCAATCTAAATTACGTGGCGAAATTTTTTTTCTAAGTTGGCAACTCTGTGACAAACATCTGTATCAAATTTCACATCATAAATGTCGTTAGCTTTGAGTTACGCTTAGTTTTGCATGATATCGGTTGACCAAAGAAATTAGTTGCGGAAAAGCTGATAATATTGCAGAAATCTTTTAGTGACCACACTTTGTTGAAAATAACTATTTACAAGTGGCGTAAACAGTTCAATGAAGGTTGAGAATAAGATGATGATGAAGAGCGCTTTGGTCGACAATCAATCTCCACCGATGAAAGTCAGGACCAACAAAACCGAGATTTGGCTCTCATATACAGTCGGTTAACAATTAGGAATCTTGCTGATTATGTTGACATTTCAAAGGAATTACAACGAAGTCACCCTCAGACACGTCAAATTTCGATTGATACCAGAAACAATCAATTTTATTAAAAAAAAAACACCGTCAGGTTAAAGCAATAGTCAAAAAGTTCGTGTCAAAACCACTTTGCTGACAGATTTCCTTGATTATACCGATGTTGTTTTTCCGCTGGGCCAAGTTGTTAACAGTGAATATTCGTCAAAAATTCAACTAATGTCGCCCCAGAATGACAGTATTCGCCATACGGCTTCTGATTAAACACAACAGATTGTGCCGGGTTCACCATTTTGTGTTAATTGACGAAAATTAACGTGAATCACAACGGGTGCTCTGTATACCGAATCGTAAGAAAGTCGTTGGAAAATGTTGGTATAAGAGTATTTTGCCCGAAGAAATTGTTTGAAGGCGATGAAATAAATTAAATAAAAAAAAAACAAAATTTACATTTTAGACACAGTAAAAAATAAATTCCGTTGCATTTTATGAATGAGACATGGGAGACCTTCACACGCATTATATTTTTCGATTCACTCTATGGTGTCGACAGCTTAACGACGATTCCGAACGCCACAGTTTGAAAAGCATTTACAAGACTTGTCGATTATTCGACTACTTAAAGTGTTTGTCAGGCTCATCGGGGTTGAACCTGCGATCATGCGAACGATAGTCGCGAGTACTAACAATCGCGCCACGATCGTCTGCACAATAGCGTTTAAGTGTAATTCTGATAACTTTTTATCTTGATGTTTACGACCCCCAATTTGGGGGAATGCATAAAGCGAAAACTTATTTTCTTTGTTCCGGGAAGTCTAGAATTCTGTTCGATACTTACGGGAGAGTTCGACTTTGATTTGCTTTACTTTGGGGGGCGGCTGGTGAAATGGAAAGAAGAAGCCGACGAGATTCATCACGACACCTCTGTCTGCCATAGCGTTGCCAATTATTCACAACAATGTTAGGGGTTTTTTACACTTACAGTGTTGATTGAAGTGGCATTTACACTGACATATATATAGTTTTAACAATTTGTGCCAAATACTTACCAAATAACATCTATTCAAAGTCAATCAATGAAATTCAATTTAATTTCACTTACAATTTAATAAAATCCAAACTAATTTAGTGTAATTTATCGTAATTCATTATAATTCAAATTTCACATAACCGCAGTTGCACTATTTATGACCTAAAGTCTGAGATAGTGTAGATAAGAAGGGCTGCTGCACATTGAGGGTCTAAAAAGGAGTGTCATGGAAAATTTTTTTTTTTTGAATCTACAATCAATACGGTCGGATTGCCCTTCTAAAAATATATTAAAAACCTACTTATGTATATAATTTATCTCTTGTAGTTTGAGAGATACGGGTTGTGAAATATTCCATTCTTGATTTGCCCCTTATTTTATCAATTTTTTGACGATCATATTGTTAATTAAATGTCGTTTTAATGTGAAAGACAAGTTTTTGTAAAATAATTGACACAATAATTTGCCACAAAAATTTTGTGACAAATAGAAAAATTTTTTAGCTTTTTGTAGAAAAATAATATCGAAACATGTTATTCGAGAATATGTAACATTTTTATATTTCTTCAAAAACAGCAATTTAGAACATATCTGTGTTTTCAAGCAGAAAACGACTTCAGTGGAGTTAGAAGAAAATCGAGTTTATTTCTTATTATTGCTGACCTTATTTGGACAGGTATTTGCTTCCGATCACCAGTCAAATATTCAGTGTAATTCACAAGTTATAGTAATTTTGCAAAATAATGATTTTTGTTAAATTACGCAATATCTCCAAAAGTTGGTATAAGCATATATATGTATATGTACCGTTTTTTGCTTGTGTACCGTTTTGTTGTTGTGTATCCGTTCAGCAAGAAATGAGCTTCATCGCTGAACACAATTTTTCGATAATACAGAGGATTTTCATTGAGCCTTTGTAAGGCCCATTCACCAAAAAGTAGACGTTGTGGTGGGTCATTCGGCTTCAATTCTTGCGTGAGTTGAATTTTATAGGCTTTCAAACCCAAATCAACGTGTAAAATTTTCCTTATGGTTGAGTAACACTGAAAACGGCTACGAATTGACATTTCACGATTGTTATAAACACTGGTCGCTACGACTGCAATATTTTCTTCGGAACGCACTCTACGCAAGCGAGTCGATGGTTTTATGTCCAAAAAAGTAAATTTGGTGCGAAATTTGGAGATAACAGCACGAATTGCTGATTCAGCAGGTCGATTATGACGACCATAAAATGGTCGTATTAAACGATGCACATTTGTTACAGAGCACGGATTTTGATAGTAAATTTCAACGATTTGCAATAGTTGCTCGTTTGGTAGTATTTCCATAATGAAATGACAGAATATACTGTACACTTTTCACCTTGACAGATGACGTTTGGACGATATTACCCACCAGTGCTGCCAACCTGAAAACTTACATCTTAAAAAATCACAAAAAATCATATATTAATTTCTCTTCTTTTTTGTGATATTTCGTTTATCTTATTGTTTTATTTTCTAATTTCTTTTCTCCCTGAAGAAAAATGGAAATATCTCCTTTTTAGAAATAACATGGTATTTTATTTTATTTTGAAAAGTTAGCTTTTTTCACCTTTAAATGGGGTCCGTATTTTCTGCATAAAAATGTTTTAACGCCCCTTCTTTGTTTCTCATATTAGCATGTAATGTTTCATAGTGTAAAGGTAACATCCCAAATGTAAGGTTCCTGTAGTATTACGGTTTCTATATGAAAAAAGAATCACTATTTTTCTATGCAAAGCTGTGTTCTTTCCGGGAAAGTGTTTTCTTTTTTGAACAAATTGGAAAATTAGATTCTCCTATTTGAAACATCCAATTACTATTTCCATATCTTTTCGATCTTAACATAACATCTACTGCATCAAAAACTCCACTGAGAGTCGTTGAAATACCAAGTTAGTTAGTGGTCGGCTTATTAGCGTTTTGAGAAATTAACTTGTCATCATCCCTGGCGTATTACGTGTGTCTGCTTTCAATGGATCCAATGGGTTTCCTCTTTGTTCTTTGGTCAAGTAATTGTGGCAATTGCGGCTGTTTAGTTAATTAGTATTATTTAAATATCAAGGGATTCATTCTTTTGTGAGTTGCTATAAAAATATGTGTGTAAGTTGTGCGACTACTCGTATGTGTAGTTCTACCCACATGTACGAGTATATATTGACAAGGCGGGGGTGTTTGCGTATATACATACACAAAGGAGAGGTAGATTTTGGTGTATAAGTGCACCGACATGTCCATATATATATATTTATAAGAGGTGTATGACTGGCAAAGACCTTGTGTTGAAGCAAACAATTACACTCGGCAACAAAATAGTTTTATCATAAAATTGTTATGTCAATATGAATATTTGTCACCATAAAAAGTGGTTTATATATGTAAAATTGATCAGTACGCAGAAATTTTATAAATCAAATTTCTTGGGAATTTCTTTTAGATGTGAAAAGTTGTGTTCAGTTCGTACGTATCATTAGTTAATTAGCGGTAAGGTGTATTAAAACGAAATCCATTATTTCTCCAACAGATGATCTGTGTAATCTGTGTCTCGCATCGTGTAAGTGCAATCGGTTTACGCTAGATGGTGTCGAAGTGCGTACTACAATGTCGTGGTTTGATTCAACACATTTTGAGTGCGCCATATTTTTTTAGCGAAATATGTCGAAAATGCAAGCCAGGAGGCTGCAAATTTTAATTGTGTTTATGGTCCTGATACGTCCGCTCATTCAATTTTAATGTTAAACATGCACCATGCTCCGTAGGATCAATTGCCGCAAATATCGATAGAGTAATGAAAGTCGTTAAGTCCGACTGTCATGTAAGCACTGCTACCATTATCCTGGAGCTAAACGTTGTCCAAAACCCATTTGGAACCGCTTAAAAAAAATTAAATGCAAAAAGAAGCTCAATGTTTGGGTGCCATGCGTGTTAACGTAATAAAAACTTCATGAACCGAACTCCCAATAACCAAATCCTTGTTGAATCACAACAAAATACATTTGTGGCGACTACATTTTACTGTACTATTATTCTATAATAATCAATTATGTTTTTCATTTAAATTCATGAATTGTTTCAAATTTTTTCATTCTGACTGAAACATTGAAATTTGTGTATTATTGAAATACTACAAATTGATGATCCCGAACGGATACAAATTTCAGGGCTTTTTTATTACAATTCGGAAATCTCCGTTCGGGAATTTACAATTTGTGTATTATTGAAATACTACACATTCACTTACGACAATATCAAGCAAACACGATTACTGTTGAATCGCAGTGAGTCTGCGCAAACGGTGTTCAATCTAAGCTTGATAGAAAATGAGTTACTGTCCGTTTTTTGGGATTGGCTGAGAATCATCTGAGTTGTTCCCTTACGGTCAAACTCTTAATTTGAACCTGTACTATCACCAATTCGACCGACTGTAGGAAGTAATTGCCAAAAAGTGGCCAGTTTTGACCAATAGAGGCGGAACTACGTTCCGTTAGGACAACGACACATTCCGGAAGCTTGATTCGAATGTTCATATGCATCCACTTTATAGTCCGGACCTGGCGCCTGGTCCGGGTTACCAACCGTTCTTGTGTATGGCGAATGATGCTGCTAATGAAAAATGTACGTCAAGAGAAGCTTGTGAAAATCAAATGTTTCAGTTTTCTGCCAATAGGGACGAGAGTTTCTATGAGAGCGATAATGGCGATAATCGAAAAAAACATTGCGTATTTGACATAGACCAGGTCATTCTAACTAAACTAAGTAAAGCCTTTAATAATAATTAAAAATAGTAGATCTATTTTTACTATATCTTAAAAAAAAGTAACGATCATTTAAAAAATGCCGCATAAAGATGTCATCAAAATTCTTTTTGTCGCTAAGTTGTCACTACTGTCCTCTACACTGACACCGAGTTTGAGCGCAATCTATCATTTATTTTGTTTACACTGCTTGCTTTTTTCAGTTCATCTCAAGCGTGTTTTGCAATTTATACAACAGATAAAAATATCGAATAAAAAAAAATTGTCTCAAATTTTATATTGTAAATGGAATTTCATCATTTGCCGATTCGCTGAAATGTTATAGGAAGCTTACGATGAATCGATTTTATAAAAAACACACATGAGTGGTACAGTGCAATAAAAGGCAATTTGTTTGACTGGTCGGCCATCAATGTCTCCAACTTCGTTAAATTGAAGAAAATAGTAACTGAAAATCGTCATTTAAATTTTTTGAAGGAAAACAGCACAACTTTCTGTATCTCACGAATTTTACACAATTGCTTGGATATGAAATGGGTTGCCGTTCGATTTGTCCCGAAAGGCCGGAATTTTCTTCAAAAACGCAGTAAGAATGAGGTAATTACGACTTCACATTCATGAGATGATAATGGGACAAGATTCGGAATGAAGTTTTCCAAGTGAGGTGAAACAAAAAACATCGACATTGGTCAAAAATGAAGATAATATTCTCTTTTACTATCGGCGAATTCTTGCTGGAAGGCCAGACGATAAATAAATAATATTGGCTGGGCGTTTGTGGCGTTTGAGAGAATCAATTCGTTGAAAAGAGTTAGATTTGTGGTTAGGAAACTCGTGGATTTTGCCCCCATGATAACAAAGCATCTGACAATTATTAACCGGAAACTCAACAAAACTCGGCAATCAATGTATTCCCATGATGTAACTCCAGCTGGTTTTTTTCTTTTCCTCCTCAAAACCTGAATTACAGCTTCAAGGAGCCCGTTTTCAGTTGACGAAAGACATAAAAAAGAATTCGCGGCAAGGATTGAAGTCTTTTCTGGAAAAATGCGTTTTAAAAATGGTTTGGTGAATAGATTATTCTACTCGGTAGCATAAGTGTATTATTTTAAGATGGTATTGAATGAATAATAAGTTTTCTGTTACTTTTTTGATGGAATGTACAGAATGACGCACCAATTGTGCTACAATAAGAAACTCAAATAAATTTTTTTAATCAATATATTTCATTTATTTGTTTTTTATGTAGAAAATTCAATTTCGTTTTATATAGTTAATTGGGTTTGAAGATGATAGACCGTAAATGGCCTAAATGCTCATTCATGTATATACTACACCTGATCAGAAAATTATTCATTGCAGCCTGAAGGGTTGAAGTCGGGATCGCCTTAATTATTGGTTCAATGGACTACTTTAATTCAGTCAAATTCCTTGGTTTCGTTTTGCACACCGCCTGCTTCACATAACTCCAGTGCAGTCCGGTCAGGTGACCTTGGGGGAGTGGAGTTTCTGGATATTAATTTGTTTGAAAATTTTCGTTGGAGCTCCGCCATAAATGATCTGGCTATGTATGCAGTTGCTCCATCTTGCTGAAAATTTTTAGGCGAATGCGCAAATTCAGAGGGTTTAACTTAATTGTAATTTGGACTTTGTACGGAAACAAGTGATCAGGAGTAATCCTTTGTAATGATCGTCTGCTAACTTCAATTTTCGCCGATAAGTTTCGATTCGAAACGCTTGTATTTGCTTGAATTGACGATGTGTCCTGAACCCGACCATTGGGATCTCGATAGCATGGTCTTCGTGCAATGCTTCCAGATTCGGCAAACATGTTGAGCCACCTTATAATGGTCCGTCTTCTCGAGAGTGCCGTCAAACTCCCGCCTAAATTCCCTTTGGATGGAAATAAAGGACTACAAAGCATGGTACCGCTGCAGCACTATCCAAATCCTCTTTTCGGTATCCCAAACATTCATTTTAATAAATCTAAACCGATTACTCACACAGGAAAATAGTTATTACATTTTGTGGTTGTAGCACGATTCGTGCGTCACGCTGTATTTCAATGTTGTTCATATTTGAACATATATATTAATTTCTTCATTGAATCTGTCAACAAGTTCCTGAGCTTGGCAATATTAGTTTTCTGCAATTCTGCAATTTTCTCTAGCTTTCATTTCACAACATGTTTTTTTTTATCCATTTGGTGGTTTCAAAACCGCCGGTCTGGCGAGGCCGGCAGCTGTTAAATACCTGTCATCTGAAGTGCAATTTATTTAATGAACGGCTTGCCATTTACGAATAAGGATCGTTTAACAACCGAAGAACGCGTAAAAATAGTTAAAACTTACTACTGAACGGTTGAATGAAACGTAGGTTTTCAATCGAACAAAATTTTCTTCAGCGATCTCATCTCATTTCACATGCATCTCATTTATTGGAACCGGAAAAAGGGATTGGAAATGAAAAATAGTGAAAAGAAAAGAAAATTGAAAATGACGCTGGAGGAACCTTACAAGTGTCCACTGTTGCAATCAATGCAGAGGCCTTCATTTGAATAACATTGTATTTCGTACATTATGGCAAGATCGAAGCATTATAATGAAATAAAATTTTCATCAAATTCATAATTTTCGGCTTATTTAGCTTTATTTTGAAACGGAAAAATGGATAATCCTGTATTTGGTTACTCTTTCCTTTCTTAATTTTTTTATTAATTCAGGCTATTTTTTTTTCTATCTACATTTTCTCTTCGAGTGTAGCTGCATATATTAACAGCTGTGGCAAGCTAAATGTATGCATGTAGGTCAATGTCATTTTATAAGATGACACATTATTTTAGCCAATATGCTATGCGGAAAATGTCAATTGGGCTTATTTTTTCAAAAAAAAACTGTTTGCAAAAACAGTGATAATGAACGAAAATCAACGAAATTTTAGATAGGGAGTCTTTGATTGACAGTGGAAGTCCGTCTATATGTAAATCTGTTACAAGTCTAATTGTTTTATGAAATTGTGTCGGTTTTATTAAAGCTTCTAACGCTAACTGACAGCTCAGATTGCCATAATTCTACAATACGAAACATGTTGTGGAATTAAGATCGTTAATATTTGGTATTTGCATGAAGTTGATATGTAGACACTGGTAATAGGAAGAAACATCACATCATCGGAAATAGTTTTTCATTACGCTTTCAAATCATAGATAGATTTGATTTACATACTCGTACATAGTTGGAGAACTAATAATTCATCGAAAAAGTTTTGTAAAACTCTAGGACACTGTTCCCCAACGTAGTATGGTCGGCTTTGTTTCGTTTATCATCGCACTTGCCACTGCTGACTATTTCTTATTGCCTGAGAAGGCTGTAGTAGCATCTCGCAGTTTCTCACCAATGTTGTCTAAGGCGTAAAAATATTATATATATAAAAAAAATATTATATATATATAAAATATTACAATTCGTGTTTATGCAACTCGTCTCCTTAAGTATATTTAAGCGTCCTTACTAAGGTCCCATTTGGTAGTGCATAATAGGCTACTGAGGTTTTTGCCCATTTTCAAATCTTTTTTAGGATTATCTTTTAGAAACTCCATTTTTTATTTTCGCTTTCGTTTCCATTGCCAAGATATTTTTGAAATGTGGCGGTAAACACTTTCGTATCATGCAGCAACGATGCTCAAACGCTACCCTATGAAATTTTGAGAGTCAGCTTCACATACAAGCTTCACATTCCATCTTCGCGGCACCAAAATATTATTTCAACTACATTAATTTCTGATATTTTGAAATTGCAATCGATCCAAATAATTATGAAAATGTCGAATACAATACAATCCGAATGTTGTGATTGGATTAACTATTATTATATTATATTACTACCTTCTGGTAAGAACTTTTTTTTGATCTTGGCTCTTCTGGACTCTTCCATTAGGACGAATGGGCTTTGGTTTCTATGTCATAACCATATACCCATGATTCGCCAACAGTTGCAAACCTTTTAGGAATATCTGGATCATCGTTGACGTCATTCAACAATTCCTGAGCGACGCTTATGCGACGTTGTTTTTGGTCAAAATTCAGCAATTTTAATTCGATAGCTTGTTGCCATTTTCAAGATAATTCCAGCATGCCTCTCTCCCTATTGGCAAAAAATTGGGATGGTTCCACAAGCTTCTCTTGAGGGGAATTTTTCAACAGCGAAATCATTCTCCATAGACCAGGTGGTAATCACTTGGTGCCATATCCGGACTATAAGGTAAATGCATAAAAATCTTCCACTCAAGCTTCCGGAGCATCTGGCGAACCACTATCGTTGTGTGTGGCCGCGCTTCTTGGCAAATTCTTCCTTCAGACGATCCGATTATTGACAGCACTAGTTTGATTTAAGTTTTTGGCCGTAGTAGAGCAGTTCATAGCAGATGCCTATTAATCCCTATTAATCTTGATCATCAATACAAGATTGACCACTGCTTGCGTCAACTCATTGCGCATCCACTTTTCACCTCTAGTCATCATTCGCTCCAGAAATGGATCTATTTTGTTGCGATTCAGCAGTGGTTCCCTGATGGAAGTTCACTGTGTGAGGTTTTTTTTTTTGCATTAACCCGTGTGGCACCTACACATTCCAAACGTTGGCTCCTGTGCTCCTGTCCATTGTTTGCATGATGATAGGACTTTGTTATTTCCACTATTTTGTCGACAATTGGCGTTTCAGAAGGTGTTGCGTCTTTGACATCAAAATTACTGGAACGTACTCGACGAAAGCAAAATTTAGCGTGAGAGCTGTTACGTATTGTAAAATATGGTAAATTTTCTGAATGCTGGTGTCCACTCAAACAATACGCGCAATTACAAAACTCTCTGAGTAGTTTTTTGGGTACGAAATTTAAACTTTCTAACGCAATCTATCGTAATCCAATCGTAACTTATGCACCGTGAGATACAGATCACAAAAGCCATCTATTGGAAAAGTAGTGAATTTATTTTCACTGTATCTTATATTTCGTAAAACAAGAGAGATGGGGAAAATCAAAAACCACAGTGGAATTTGCTAGGTTTGACTTATGTCGCATTACTCATCGCTATCGTTTTTGTAGAAAGCCCCAAATTAGCATTTCCGCAACTTTCGCAATATTTTAGAAATGTTTCCTGAACGCGCTTAATCAAAACTCTGGAATTCGAAATCTGAGCATCCTATATGGTTTGCTCTCAAAGACCCCTAGTATCCTTTAATTAGTTCCTCAGTCTAACTATACCCCTATAGTATAGGCATTCGAAGTGTTACCAACCTCACATCATTATAGCAACCATACCAGGATAATGACAGCGCCCTCATTATTTATTAGTCTACGAAAGCAAGTTTACACCGCAATTAGAAAAAGTTTTAGAAGTGGAATTCAAGCGAAACGGTGTTATTTCTTTGTATTTTAAAATTGCAACCAGCCATAGGTAATGAGCCACGACATTACCGTGTGAACAAAATATTTATGCATCGGACCAAATACAAATTACAATAATACTGGTAGCACCAAAAAACGCCATGGAGGTGGACAACGAAAAACACCAACATCGCCATATATGGTTCTAAAAGTGAAGGCCAGAAGGCAGTTCAATTGGCGAAAAATAGTGTCTGCTCGTATCATAAGGCGCATATTAAAAAACGAACTACGATTGAAGCTTCACAAAATACAAAAATGCAACATCCAAAACCTGCATAAAAGCAGTTCGCTTTGCAAGAGCAAAGCTGTTAGAATATTTACACCTTAATGGCGAGCTTGAAAATCTGGTCCTTCCTGATGAGAAATATATATGTACACAAACGATACTATCATGTATGGGTTTAGTACAAATCAAAAGAAAATTTAGACAAGCTTAGATTTGGGCCACGGTAACTGCCACAAGACGCTCTCCTCTCGTTCCTTTAAATAGGACGTAGAGGTAAATTGACAATTTTTTACAAGAAAAACTTCCTAGCTAAATTTCTTTACAACAATATCCACCATATTCCACAGACTTACACCCTATGTATTTTTCCATATAGAAGCCAAAATATCAACTAGCAGATGTGGGACGGTCAACACCTTAAATATTGCTCTTCGCCCAAAATGGAACAAAATACCATCGGACAGATTCAATGCTAAATATATCTACATCAAACAGTAGCATATATTTCTTTGAATTTGAAATGTTTTAATGATATATGCTAAAGTTTTTACAGAAAAAAAGCTTTTTTATTTGGTAACACTTGCAGCGCCCTGTAATTTCTAAAGCTAATAATTTTAATTGCTAAAGCTAATAATCTTAAAATTTGTTATATTAACTCATTATTGTTTTCTCTCTTTCTCCGTTCTTTGTAGTTTTACACACATCAGCGAGTTTAGCGTTAAACGAAAGTTGGGATCCAGATGTCAGGTAATGTATCTGCTCCAAATTAACAAAATCTTATGCCTCCACCTATAAATAACACTATTTTTTAATGTTTCCCCTCCCCCTACAAACCCAAACCAGAGACGACATGGAAATGATGTTAAATAAAATAGTTCCCGAAGGTTTACCCTACAGGCATTCATGTGAAGGACCAGATGATATGGTTCGTGCTACTTCTGTTGCAAATTTGTTTTTGTGTTGATCTAAAGTTATATTTTTCTGCATCTCTCCCACTCAGCCTGCGCATGTGAAAGCCTGCTTTCTCGGTAGTTCATTGACAATCCCCATAACGGATGGCAAATTATCATTGGGCACCTGGCAAGGTGTATGGTTATGTGAGCATCGTGACCAGGCGGGCTCCCGTAAATTGGTGATAACATTGAGCGGGTGTCCGCGAGAAACGGCACGTAGTCCACTGTCACCGGTATCACCAATTGCATCGACCTCCAGTTAGGGAAGGCCTCGCTCCACCCGTGATAGTCGGTAATCGCGGGGGAGCGACAATAATGAACACATTTCGTCGTCGTCAAGGAAATTAATTTTGAATAGAAATTTAGCTAATACCAATTTAAGTACTAAAAAAATGATGATGGGTGGTCGACGTGCCCTCCACCTGGGCCCAATCGAACCAGCAACTACTACTATAACAACAACAGCAGCAGCAGCCGCAACAACTCCAACAACTAGCGCATTACTAAGGGAGAGTAGACAATTATTGTTAAAGCAACAATTAAAGTTACAATTAAACATAAATGTTAGTGAAATGATGGATAATTTAAGACGAAGTGTTGATGATGAATACAATTTCTTACAAAAATACGATGGTGATCTGAGTCAGAATCTGGCCCGCGTCCATGAAATGCAAGAAGAAGAAGGTGCCGAAACGAGGATAGCAATCGAAACGGGAACGGCCGCCGAGAATGGACAAAATAAATTAGATACCGTCACAACAGTGCCTCAATTACAACAAAAATTTAATAAATTTAATATTATAGAAGCAGCAACAAGTGCAGCAACTACAACTACAACATCATTATGTGTAGCAGAAGACACAACAACAACAGCAGCAACATTGTCGTCATCATCAATAACAACAACATTCACAACAATAGAAGCAGCAGCAGCAACAACAACAACAACTTATACATCATTAACACAGAAACAATCCCAAAATACGGCATTAGCTAAATTTAATCGAATTATTGACAATACAGTGCCGGTTATAAGCCATTATCAGCAGCAGCAGCAACAACGTGTTGCTGCTGCTACATTTAGCAAAACATCACAGCCACAGACATCATCTGTAGAGATGCCCATGTTAAGTGATAGTTTAAAACGTAGATTGGCATCCCATCATTATTATCAAACCGACCTAATTGTAAATAATTCAAAAAAAATTATTTCCTCATCCGATAGAGCAACCATAGGGGCGGCAGGTTCACACCAGCCGTCACTACCACTAACATCCACATTGATATCTTCGCAAATGCAAGGAAAGGTAGAAGGTGAAGAAGGAGAAGAGGTAAAGAAGAGACAACAAGAACAGGTACTTGTTGAAGATGATCAATTGAAACGAAATGATGTTCATTATTTGTTGAAACAATTAAATAGTTTTAGTGATATTGAAGAAATAGAAATTGTTGATATGAAGCAAAAACAGCGTCAGCAACAACAGCTTATTAGAGATAAACAGCAGCAACATCATCATCATCAGCAACAGCAACAGCAGGCACAGTCGCATTATGCTGTTGATAGCCAACAGAATCTTGAACGCATTAAAGAAACTGCCAGATTTACATATGATTTGCAACAGCGCCACGTGACTCAGCAACATGATGTTCAACAACAACAACATGTGGCTACAATTTCACAACGTCAAGTTGATTACGTCTCTGAGGGAAGTTTAGCGCCATCGGGCCGCCCTCAGGACGCTCGCTTGCATTCCGATGCCACTCAAATGGCCTCGCTTCAGGCTTCTGATGTCTCCCAACATGTGGCCGCTTTGCCTTTGTATGTTTCTTGTTATTCGCAACATGTTTCGGGCATAGCCCAGCAACATGTGGCCAGTGATCATTTGCGCGAAACAACCAACCAGCATATTGTTCGTTTTCCTCCCCCCTTGTATACGGATTCTGTCACACAATCACAGCCTATTGCCGATGATGATGATGCCAAAGAAAGCAAGCAACATTTTCAAGCAACCGCCACAGCAGCATCATCACCAACCGCCACATCACTTGTGATATACTCACCATCGTCACAGTCGCACAAAGGCATACGTCGCTATGCCTCGCTACATCAGCAGGATGATAGCGCAGAACACTGTCAGCATCATCATCTGCATCAGCACCCCCATGCCCCATGTCGTTATCATCCGCATCATGCATATCATGACCATCATGCGCATCCACATCATCCACATTTGCCACATGAGCATTATTCCGAGGGATCTATTTTAGATTCAGCTGCCGCCAGAGCTGCAGCCTGCGATCCACTGGCACTACAACAATTTGTGGATGATTATATATTTCAATCCTGCCATTATTTGGAAACAAATAATTTTGCCGCCAACTATTGCACTGCCATGGTCGAATCCTCCTCTCACGAATTTCGACCGTCTACCACGACAACAACACGCACCTCCAACGAGGAATACGACGACGAAGAATGTTATGTTGAGGACCACTCGTCGGCCCACTCGTTCGAACTGCACGAATGCGAGCCGCCCACGGTCATTTGTAAGGCGCCAGCGCCCATCCCTCTGAGGGAGCAGGCGCCGCCACAACATATACGGGCTTCAATGCGTCACCTGGAACCTTTGTCATCGCCACCACCCCAATATACAATGGAAACACGTTTATGTAGCAGCGGTGTACAGACTGATTTAACGGCTTCATCTTTAGCTCAAAGTTTTAGCCTTAGTTCATCGTTATCATCAACGGAACAACGCAAGCGTAGACAACCCATATTTAAGTGTTGCTACACGCCCCTGGACCGATGGCGGGAGAAACGTCATCAACAGCAGCAGCAACAGCAACAGCAGCAGCCACATCAGTTACAATTAACTAAGAAACGCACAAAGACTGTTACAACGACTCGAGAGCAACAGTCCTCCTCCTCCACAACCACCACTTCATGTTTGAAGAACACCACAGTTGCTGTTGTTGGTGCGAGTGCGGGTGCGGGTGCGGGAGCTAGTGGTGGCGGTCTACACATCGTCTCCATGGGCGGCGGTGGTGGTGCTGGCTGCAGCAGCGGTATAATCGCCACGTCGCTGACTGCCACCAGCACCTCAACAATAGTTGTTCATTCACAGCATCATTCGTTATCAACCAAAAATGCACCTTATGCAGTTTGACAAATGCCTTTGAAGCAACATAATTTTTGTAAAAATGTTGCTTGCTTTCTAGCCATTTATAATTATAATTATTATTATTATTATTATTACTATTATACATACTCTTACCTTAAACGATACAACAACAACAACAAACACTATATAGTTTTCCTTTTTGTAAAAATTTAAAAGAAGAAAAAAATGGAAATTTTTGCCGCCCACTTTAAAGAAGAAAAAAAAATTAAAAACAAAAAAAAAAAAACAAATGAACAAAAATCGTAAAAATGATATAAAAAAGCCGCCGCTGTCTTATTTTTGTAAATCTCTTTTATTCTCTTTTGCGATATCAACAATTTTTTGCTATTTCCTTAAACTTAAGAAAAAAGAAAGAAGAAACAAAACAAAAGAAACAAACTAATTTTTTATAACCTCTTTAAAAGAAGAACAAAATAAACCCACTTCCCCTCAAAAATAAACAAAAAATGAAATCCAACAAAACAAACAACCAACACTACATAAAAGCCAACACGAAAAAGTAGCTTTAAATTCCCCAAAGAATTTATGACTATTATTTCTAATCGAGAAAACCATAAAGAGTTTATTCTATCGCTGAGATCTTCTCTAAACGCTATTTTTCTTTTCTTTCGATTTCTTGTTTCTTTTTTTTTGATATTTGAAATAAACCAACAAACAAAAAAGCAACACCATCTTTTTGTATTGTTATATAAAGCATTTTTCTTTTAAATCGAATACAAATTAAAGAAAAGTAACAACTTAATCGACAACCAAAAAACAAAATATTCAAAGAAATCCACAACATCTCTCTTTCTCTCTCTATCTGTCTCTATCTCTCTCTTCTCAACTAAATCATATAAGATTCGTTAATTATGAAAAGAAGAAAAAAAAACAAATAATAAGTATAATGAAAGAAAAATTAATATTGCCGAACAAAGACCATTTTTTAAATAAAACACGATATATTGTATAGTAATCAACATAGAAAAATATGCATAAGTTTAAAAGAAATTTTAATTTTTCTCTCAGTTAATCAATTTAGTTTACACACAGAAGCAATTATTATTTGTTATTTAATGTATTACAATTATTATAAAAACTAATGCTGAGGTTTTTTTCATTATAATTTTTGGTTAAGGTGTCTTCAATTTTGGGTTTATATGTTTGGTATCCATCTTTAACATAAAAATACATATATGAATTTACTTTCTTTCTTTTTTGTTAATTAATAAATATGTACTATTATAAAGCAGAATATGGCTTGTGGTGGTTCATTTTTTACTTCTTGTAATTGTCTGAGGAGGGAATTAAGTAGCTTTCCCTTAATAAAGCGAAGAAAGATGTTTCAACCATTGTTTAAGTTTTGTTCCTACCAAATTGTTTTTCTTTGTTGTATTATAATCCCTGATTTTACACCCTAGAACTTCTCCCGCTCTGTCAACGAAGTGTAGAATAGATTGTTACTATTTAACTGGTACACGTTTTAAAGGACACTTGTTATTTATGCTAAATCATTAGGTTTTCACGTTAGAGAAATTAGCCATTCCCCTGCTAATGAAATTATTCTAAATGCGTTTTCAATATTCAAGATATTCCTAAAATTATCATGCCGCTCATATTGCTGGGAGTATTAAAACTAACGACTTAAATTAACTTCAATTCAATCCATCTTAAATATTATATTTAATTTAAACTATACCGTAATAGTTTAAATGCGAAAGCATATTGAATCAGATGATATTCACACATACCACTTGTCTGTAAAAATACGCCGAACACCAAATAATCTGTAATATATAGTTGGCCAAACAAAATTGGCGATAACTCTGTATAATTTCGGTTTTTTTCTCAATTTTTTTCTACAATATCAGGCCCATTTGGTTCAACGATCTGCTGCTTTTTGATCCCAGGTTGGAAGAATAACTAAATAGTGGAATAACTCGATTTTATTCCCTTTTTTGTATTGAATGATTTTCCACTCAAATATTTTTCATACACACGAGATTATTTCAAAATCTGGAGGCGGTCGTAGTATGACTTCCCACATAAGCCTCAATTTTTTGCCGAGTCTGCAAAGATGTGTGTGCCGTAGCGTTGTTTTGTTATGAAATGACGACTTTCACGTTCAACAATTCAGGCCTTTTTTACGTGTTTTACCAATTGTTATCAGTACTTAATGTTGATGGTGATTTAATGTTGATGATGATTTAATGTTGATGATGTTGACCTCAGACCAACCAACCGACTGACCGACCTTGGCGCGATGGTTAGCACACTCGACCCTCGTTTATATGATCACCGGTTCAATCCACGATTAAGCCATATACAATCACTTGAGTGTCAGTCACTTCGATGTGTCTGTCCGACCAACTCTTCGAGAATTCGAATAAACGACAAATGGAGTAAGCGCCTCCCAAATTGAAACAACAGGGATCGTCATTAAACTGCAGGTTTCATCGAACGAGTTTAGAAATGGAATGTGCTCACTGAACGATAGAAACTCTCCCGTATCTCATTTATGAGATGCCAGTGATTTTGTTTTTTGTTTTACTATTTCAGGAACAAATTAGTGAAGCTTTTTTCTTCACTATTAAAAGAACCCGACAGAAAATATGATGGTCAAAATGGCGGAGAATGTCTTTTCACACCTACCATCCTGGTAGCTCCAAATTTGTGATTACATTAAACTTTTTAATCCCTTAAAAACTAGTTTTCTGAAGAAAATTAATGACAGTTCAATAAATCAAATGTTGTAATATTAGCTGTCGTCTAACGATATTTCATGAATTAAGATTGATTGTCAAAGCATGTCATTTAAAATAACACGCTACGTACATAATAATAACATAAAAGTGAGTCCACAACATTTGTTCATAAATTTACATTATCAATTATTGTCTTTTAAATATTGGATTCTTAAAATATTGGCACGATTCAGAGAAAGTCTCGAAGATGTCTATGC
The DNA here is from genome assembly GCA_019455685.1 of Philornis downsi. Classification (NCBI taxonomy): domain Eukaryota; kingdom Metazoa; phylum Arthropoda; class Insecta; order Diptera; family Muscidae; genus Philornis; species Philornis downsi. The sequence continues at coordinate 1,222,632 of JAHXMU010000658.1, read as the reverse complement.
CTGGTACACAATGAAAAAAAAACTTGCGGTAATTGAATATCCTTTCTTTAAATGAATACAAAAATATCGACCATTAAATACAGCATTGTGAAAATGTTGATGTGACTCTATGAAACGCCTGTTCTATTTTTTAGAATGCCCTGTACTCGCTACGAAAACGTGTCAATTCTAAGTCCAGTCTTGTACTTGTGGGAAGATACATAAAACTAAATTTTATTACAATGACAATTTTCTGCAATATGTTGGTGTCTCTACAATGGAATCGTTATAATGAAATATTTCAATAAAAGTGATTTAATTTATTTATTCAGGGTTGTCATTTTAAGCCTAAGGTCGATTTAATTACAGTATTTCAACACATTTTCTCCACAATTATACAACTTTATAATACTAATGTTATAACAATGTGGTGCATCTTAATAGCTGAAAAATATGATTTACAATATGACAGTCTACTTCACTTACTAGAATTTTTCACTTTGTATGTTTAATCGAACTACTTCTGAAGCAAAATGTGTTACTTACTGAGTTTTCATAATAATATTATTATTTTCCTTGTAAAATATGAGTATTTTTTCCTTTTAATTGTGTTTCATAGGAAAAACTCGCAACAAGACGGTTTAACCGGGGTTTTCATTGTCCGAATAACATAAAACCGGATTCTTGAAAAATGTAATATTTCAAGTAACACGAAAACTGGTTTTCTGAAGAATTTGTGTACCTCTTGCCTCAAAGGGGTTCATAATCGGGAATTAATTTTATTTTTGGCTCAGAATGTTCAAAAATAGATTATGTAAAAATTAGGATGATTAATCCATATTCCAATTAATCACTTAATCGATTAATCAAAAGTATTGATTATTCATATCTATGATTAATTAAACAATTTTAATTTTGACTAATCAAAATTGAATAATGTATTAGAAATTCAAATATTTTGTATATGGTTTAGTTATTCAAATTTTGGTTATTCGATTAAACAATTAATTATGAGTTTTGAATTGACGAAATAATAATTAATCGATTAATCCTAAATATGATTAATCCCAATGTATGATTAATCTCAATGTATTGATTAATCAATTAATTGAGTAATCCGAAATTTATATTTTTTGTTGTTTGTTTTTTTTTTTTTTAATAAATACGAGAATTAAGAAGACGAGCGATCATTAATTTCGTTTCGTTTTGGATCAACGTTAGAGTACAGTAGCTTTGATTGCTAAGATAAACCAAAAAGATGGTAGATCTAATTCTATCTGATTAGGCCAAATATGATCCGAAATTTTTTCGCTGATCTAAAATTAGCTAGTAGTAAGGCATGTTGAGTTTTTTTTTTGTTCTGATCCTTAAATAGTAAACAGCATTAGTTTGTCATTTCCAATAAGGATCGTCTAGTCTTTGCATTCCTTCTAACTTGTACGTTATTTATATGTTTTAGTTATATAAAAAAGTTATATAATATGTTAATTTAATTATTTGTTAGTTTTGAATATATTTTCAAATTTAATAACATCTTATCCAAACTTCAACAACTTTACCTTCTTTAAATGACGAAACTATTTAAGTTCTAGAAAGGGAATTTTATCAATAATTTGTTATTATTTATTTGTTCGTGTAAATTATATCAACACCATTTTAAAAACCCATTTTCACATTTTCTACACAGACACACCCACACTCATAATCAGCTAAAGATACATTCATTAATAAAAAAAACTACAACACAGCGAAAAAAATGCATTATTCAATAATAAAATATTAATTATTATTATATTTCATTTTAATAAAAAAAAAACTAAAACCCAGCAAAAACAAATCATAAATCAATCACACAATATACATTTGCATTGGAGACAAACAACAAATATATTTAAATATATACTTTGTTTAGAATAAACTCTAAGAGCCTACCAACAACAACAAAGAATAAGAAAATAACAAATAAAATGATTATAAAATAACAAAAATGAATAAAATAAAATTTACATAGAAAAATTTAATACCAAAAATAGGCAAAAGAAATATAACGAAATTGAAAATTATGAAGAAAACCAACACATTTTTATTATTAACTAAACGAAAACCAAATAAAATTAATTATAATTTCTAGAAACCTAGCAATAACACCTATAATATTTATAAAAATCAGAAATTTAAACATAAAAATTACAAAAATTAAAAAAAAAAACACAAAAAATTGCTGCAATTACTGACAAAATAAAAATAAAGATCTGTTAAAACCCCAACAAAGGAGAAAAAAAAACAAAAACAAGCATATGATTATGACAGAAAAACGCTAAATAAAATGTATTTTTTAAGTAAGAAAAATTATTTAATAATTAATGAAAAAATAAATTAACATATGAAGAAAAACATTGACATTGACCGAAAATAAAAACTCACAAAAAAAAAGAATAAAACGCATAATTATTTAAGACAGAAAACTTTATTAGAGAGCTTGTATAGTAAGTTTAAATAAATTATGGAAAAACACAAATAATAATTATATTATTATAGACAAAGAAACGCTAAAATAATTTCTAAGCTAATTCAAAAAAAAAAAAGAAAACTATGCATAAACAATATAAGAATTAAAAATTAAAATAACAACAACACTAGAGTAATAGATGATAATAAATATTAATGCTAAACAACAACAAGACGGAAAGAAAAACAAAATTTTTATTATTAAATTTAAAGAAAAAAGAAAAAATAAAAATTCCCAAAGCAAATACATAATTTAACATAAACCATAAAATATCAATAACAACAAAAAATCGCGTAAATCAACCAAAACAACCTATTATTACTAAATAACATAAAAGTAAATAAATAATATTTATAATAAACTAAACCAAAACAAAAAAAATGAAAAAAATGGAGTAAAAATACATTGCAATTGTTACATATTATCCCGCAATACGAAAACAAAATCCAAAAAAACACATTAATTAAAACAAATAAACCTAAAAAATGGAAAACAATGCAACAACTGTTTTAATAATCAACTAAATCCGCATTACATTTTACAAGAGCTCCCCCACCCACTCCAATTCACACACCTTCCACCAACCGTCCCCCACAGGTGGCATTACATTACAACTCACGCTCTCGCCCCCCGAACGCTCCGCTCGCAACAGCCATCCCTTTCCAAATTTTATCATAAATCATATACATACTACATACCTAAAATAATTATAGTCTTTACCTTGAAGAGACAAAGTAAGCAGATTCCATTAAAACCAAAAAGCAAATAAAATCATTTAACTAAAGAAAAATTGTTAAGTTTGTACCAAAAAAAAAAAAAAAAACGAGAGAATAAATTAAAACACACTCACATTCATATATAACAAATACAACAGCAAAAAAAAAAAATAAATAAATAAAATGTAATTTGTTTAAACAAATTTTTATTAATTATCATTATTATAAAATAAAATTGTTATTAACATTACATAAACACAAATCATTTTTACCTTTAAAGAAAAATAATCAAATTCATGAAAAATAATATGAACAAGAAAAAAGCAAATACTTATATAAGGCGAACAAAGCTTTTGAAAATTATTTTCTAATTTTTGTTAACGGAATAATATTGGCTATTGGATTGACGGATTGACCTATGAACTATACTAAATGCAGTATGCAAGGAGATATGCTTTTAGTTATGAGAACAATTTTCGAATCAATGTAATAGTTTCTCGCTGAGTTGCGCTGATTTATTTTATATGAGATGTGGTTTTCAACATCTTATTAATAGTTTCTGATCTCGGCATTAGAAACAGTTTATCTACTGGGGTTATAAACTAATGTAGTTACGACAATTTGAAGCTAAAAACGTTATTAGTTTTGTAGAAAATCTATAGTTCTCTAGACATAATTTAACAAAATTTGCTTAAGACTCACTCTCAATACCATTTATTTCGAAATTTTATGTTTGAAAGCTGGATTTACATAAACAAATATATTTTTTGTTTTAAAAAAAGCCTTCAGTTCTTGTGTATTGGTGCCAGTTCTACTCTTACAAATTTATTTTTGAATATAAAAACAAAAAACAAGGCTGGAAACCACCAGGCTAGAACTGAAATGGTTTTGAAATCGAATCGAAACTATTATCAGGAAAAAAATAAAGCAAACAATATCGTATCAAATTGGACGGTTAATTCTTATGATGGCTATAATAAATACGGCATGATATTGGTAATTTTCTACAGGGATAATTTTTGATTCGACTAAATCATTACATTCTAAGTATAATCAAATTTCATTGTAAACTTTGGCGTTAGAAACTCTAAAAACAAGCTTGAACGATCCATTTGTATGGCCCCTATATCCAAATAGGAATCAACCTATCAATACGAATCAATCTTTCCTCAACGGAATCATGTATATCAGATATAAGGAAATTCCGATGAAAACAGTGGCTGTTAGAAGCGATAATGTCAGGTTTGGTGGGTACATTTTTATGGGTGCTATAAAAAAAACGTGGACTGATATAGCCCATCTTCAACACGCATGGTTCCTGAAGCAAATAAATCATACAAAATATAATCAGATTCCAATAAAAACTATGGTTTTTAAACATGACAAAATCAAACTTGGTCGACTCAGAGTTTTATGGAGGGCTATGTCAAAATGAAAAGCGAAATGGAAAGTTTCAGTCAGAAATCGTCCATGATGCAACTAAATCCGCATTACATTTTGAAGACTCAAGAAAACCATTTTGATTAAACGTTTCACATACTTTCAAACCGGAGTTGACTTAGGGTTATTCGAAATGCATGGTTAACTTGTTTTTATTTTAACCATATTCTACGATATTCTGAAACTTCAATTTAATGTGTTAAATTTTGTTTTCAAAAAGAAATAATAAGTTCTCAATACATATTTGTATACTCCTTTTGCGACTGCGAATGTCAATACAATTTTGGAATTCTTGATATGAACTTTTTAGAAAAATTATTACAAACATTGATTCAAAAAAGGCTTTTAATAATTGCTGCTATCCAGAATATCAATCGTATATTATTCATAGTTCATAGTGTTATTAAAAAAAAAAACAATGCCAACAATTCCAATCTATTCTGACATTAATTTAATTATTTTATGCTCTTTTTCCAACACGAATTGCTGCTCTCTATCACTCACTAACATTTTCACTATCACTGTCTTACCACAATCACATACACTTTTATACACATCTACATTAAACAACCACACACACACACATACATACATACATACTCGTACAACATAACTCACTTACACCTAGACACGCCCACACTATTACATTTTTTCTACACTCTTGTCAATTTTGTTATAAACAAATTTATTATTACAACCAAAAAAAAAATGGAAATTTATCTTTTTATCAACAAAAAAACAAAAAAAGAGAAGAAGAAAGAAAATAAATAAATATAAATATAAAAACGAACAGAATCTCACAATTTCTTATAAAAACCGAAATTCCCCCAGAAAAAGGAAAAAATTACTATAAAAATCCCCCCCTCCAAAACACCACAACAACTACCAGAAGCAGAAGAGGAAACTCCCTCTCCCCTCCAAAAAAAGAAAAAAGTTATAAAACAAAAAAGAAAAAGAAAAAATAACAAAATAATGATGATAATATTTCATATGGAAAAATAAACAAAGAAACAAAAAACAACAATAAAAATTTAAAAATATTATAAAAAAAAATTAACATGAACAAGCATTTTACTTGACAAGGAGAAGGTAAACTTCGTTATTTTAACTTTTTTAATTAAATTCAAGGAGTTAACATAAAATATTTGAACGACACTATTTTATCTGATTTAGTTTTTTTTAATACTAACTTTTGAATGAATATTTCAAAAGTTTTATGTACGGTTGCTTCAAATTGATTTAATTTGTAGAAGCTTCCATAAGGATAACAAATTTAAACTTTACTTAATATCACACTTATTTGGATAAATTCCGTTTTTAGTATATTTTACGGTGTAAACTAATATTATTCGGGTTGAAAAACATCTGTATTGAAAGTTTAAAAGCTACTAAAAAATCTAAGTAATAAATAAGCTAGTATTCTATAGTATTAGTAGTATTCTATATTGTTTAGAGCGATATAGTGGCACTAATAAACAAAATATGAGGAAAATTCAGATAGTGTTTAATAGTATTATGAGATATTTGTATTCACTGAGGTCTCGTTTTAATATAACACCATATGTTAATCGTTTCTTGGGCTGGAGTTTTAAAAGTTATATCGATTTTAGGACTTTATTGTTATATTATAAAGTTGTTCGACCATGTAGTCCTCAATTTCTTATTAATTCGTTTAATTTTTTACATTCCACTCGTAATAAGCAGCTTCTTATTCCTAAAATAACCACACTCATGGGTCGTGTGTTTGTAGTAAGAGTAGCACAAATTTACAATTTACTACCAAGCCATTTAAAGTGTTTTAAATTATGTCCTGATTCTTACAAAAGACACATTCTGCAACACTTTCAGACTTTTCTGTAAAATTTTGTTTTCAATTAAATTGGGAGCAGCCTTTATTATTATTATTATCTTATATTTCTAGATTGTATACCGATTAACTTCTAAATTAGTCTTTTTTCATATTTTTTATGTCTAAATAATCATAGCTTCTTTAAAGTGATATTTTTATAAATTTTATATTTAATTTTTATTACGTGTTTTTTTAATTCATATTATTGAGCAGATTAAATTTAATAGATGAATTGTTGCATATTGTAATTTAATTATAATTGGCCGGAAGGCTTTAAATTACAAGCTAAATAAATAAATATACATGTGTATATATCGAGGGCTTATATTAAAAAAAGCTATATAAAAAACTGGAATTGTTTAGGGAGTAAGCAAATTGTTTTATTCACAGCCGACATTTGATAGTATTCTTAAATGAACTTATTCTAAGAACCACATAGCAGGAAAGAATAATACATGATGCTTCACGCTTTTTTGTAAAATAGCTCTTATTGCATTCAAATATTCTAACTGAATATTTCAAAATGAGCGATAAAAATGTAGGGAGGTTAAAACTTGATTCTATCGTCTAAAAAATATCTATCAACAAAATGGAGGAATGCATCATTCCTCTCAAGACGTAATGGCACAATTGAAAGAAATTTTTCGAAATTCGTACTCTTAGAGTTTAGACAAGGATGACAGAGATCATATATGATATCACCGCACACATATTTCTGCAATAGAAATCATTAAAATAAAATTGTGCATTTTGCCGAAGAAGATGAGCGATGGCAAATAATTTTTGGAAAGTTGAACTTTCACGTACAATAATTTTACCACAGACTAGAATTTGTATAATGTCTGTGTTATTGAGTGATGGAAAGTACATATATGTTGCACTACTGCAATTTATTCAAATCGATTTGAAGCCTTTAACATAGCAATCCTGAACTGGGCGAATGTGAGACCAAGAAATGTATATTTCTTATGACGAAATGTTTGAAGTTAGAATCGTAAAATAGACTCGATGAAAGCAAAGATGCGCGCGATTGAAATTTCTCCTTTTTTGATGTTCATTTTTGACGCGCGCTTAACAACACTGAGTCGAACAACCAGAACTGAAAGTAGATTTTTCAGTAGTAGTGTTTCTTCGGTAAAATAATCGTTTAATCGCTCAGGAAATCAACAAATAAAGCACTTCAGAAAGAAAGAAAGAGAGAAAAGAAAAAGTGATGTAAAGTATATTTGCCTTTTGCGACATTAGCTGGCAAACAATGTAGTTTTTAGACTTTTCGCCGATAATAAATTATAGGCAGATATTTTCGTTGAAACCAATTGAAACCAATTTCGCCGATATCACAATTGTCTTTGTCATCTTTACCAAACGTCATATAATATGGAAGCTACAATTTTGCTAGAATTTATGTTTTTAAATGTGTTTTCAAGAAAAACAAAAGCTTGATCTTGCAAAAAATTTCCATGGTGATACATTTTTAACAAGATCGTCAAAACAGATTTTTAAAAAAAGAATGACTTTACTATCTACATGAAATTTACAACCGCAAACACTTTTGCATAAGGATGTTATCGAAGAGTTTATTTTTCTATAAGAATATTGTCGATACATTAACATGCAATACATTTATGGAAAGGAAATGAGGAGATTATTTTAAAAGACACTTTCTATACTATTACTATCCCTACTATTTATTACTATTTCTTATATCTTAAGCTACGGCGATAGCTTTGTTATGGAAAAAGAATATCCGAATTGAGCGTTACTAAGGAAAAGAGTTTTCGAAAACTAATTTCTAATATAAAATTACCTTTGAAAGTGACTATCTTTAATCTTTTCTAAACATCTAAACTTTTCCGCCCACTTTACTGTATGTTCTGTCCAAAGATCCTCATCTGAAAAATTTCCCCACTTTCAAAGAAATAACGAATTTACGGCTTAATCGATTTCCAGAGAGCGTGTATTCATTTGATGTTATCAACGATTTGTACATTTATTTCTTTGGAGAAATGTCAAAGATTAACGGCACACAAGTGATTTACAAACTTTCGGACAGCCAAAAATTAATATAATTGAATCTGCTTTAAAAATAAATTCTCTTGCACACCATGAATGAGACATGAAATAGCTTCTAATATTCAATAAACTTACATTAATTCTATTTTTAAATATACTCCACCGAATCTATAGTTTAATGACAATTCCGAATATCACCGAGTGAAAAACACTTACCAGACTTGTGTATTATTCGACTTCTCAAAATGGTTGTCTGAAACATCGAGGTGACCGCCGCGCAAATGATGACAGGTGGCTATATGCGGATTAAAACCGCGATCATGCGAACGATGGTCGCGCGTACTAACCATCGCGCCACAGTCGGACGCTGAAACTTCTTTTGTCTTCGAAAATAATTTGTTCATGAAAAAGACGACTTACTGGAATATTTTCAAAAAGAGGTTTCCTATGAAAAAGTTATTCTAAAGATAAATTTTCTTTAAAAAAATGTATCAAAGATCACAATACTCCTGCAATAATTCATACTAAATCAAATTTTCATACTTTTAAATAATTTAAAATTTTATTTAATCAACTTAAAAACAAAATGTCAAAATTCATATATTTAAGATTATTTTCCAAATCTATTTTTTTAATTACTGTATTGTATGATTAACTTTGTCGAAGATATCATTTTTGTGATCACTAACATTGGGTCGCGATTCATAATTGCAAATTGTCACTCCATGATAGTGGGCTTCACTAAATTCACCACGAAGCCCTAGAATTAAGAGCAACAAATTATTATTAAGGATGTATCGAATTAAATGAACAGTGATTCGACGCAGCTTACCTATATAATATATTCGGGTATTATCATCACCATAATTCGAGGGAAAATATATCGACAGATGATGAACAGATGAAAAGGTAACCACTCTAAAAAAGAAAATCAAGAGAAGTTACAAATAGTAATAAACTTGAAAATAGCCTAACAAATGGAACAAAAGAGCTATTGCTACAGCAGAGCAAGTAGCACAAGTTAGTAATGTGATGGCGCCACTTCTCTTCCACACAGCGGGATTGACAAAATAAATGTGTCAAATCCTAAACGGCTTGTACGCTTTTAACGAAATTCCATTCCATTCAAAATTCTGCAGCTTTGACGAACTTAAGTTCTAAAATAGGACCCTAATGCCAAAATGGCTTTTCCGTATTGGTTTACAAAAGCTTATGTATGCTTTTTTGTACTAATCGGTATCTAATTCAACTACGTGAGTTCAGTAACAATCCTGAGACAGTAGTTCCACAACATTTTATGTCAGCTACTATGTGACAGTTACGGGAAAGTTTAATATTACAATGTTAAAAGTTATTTGTTTGGACTTGAACAGCTCCGAATTGCTATTTTTTTCCACTAGTTTATAAAATCAACATCTAATGGTTTCGCTGCTTTGTGGAATGAGGACATATACATTCGAAACTGGTTAAATCGCCATCAATTTTAGACGCTGTCTTCCATTTTATGCATTAAACAGTCACTTCCTATATATGTCTGTGAATTAAATAATTATCTTACTTTGGAGCATATTCAATTTCACCACGACAATCCCGGGTCAATTCAAATTCCTGATCTGCTTTAGCGTGAACATCATCAAATGTCATTTTGGGGCGATTTTTAAACCTAGAAATGAAAATGGAATAACAAAATTACAACAAAAAACAGAACAATAATAACACGTTCTTACAGTCTCATCTTATTTGGATGCGAATCATCATTAGCACCCGCCACAATGATCCCTTTCAATTTAATGTTGCCCGTAAAGGGTATATTGAACAGCAGCTCTTCGTCGGCATCACTTTGGACAAACTAAAGCGAACACACCGGACATAAACACCTTGGCCTCACTTAGTGTCTTAATCATTTCCCCTTGACTTACCTTTGTGACATCCATTCGCTGCTCGTAGGGTTTGAATACCGTTTTACCGCTGCCCTCGGATTCCTCATTGAGGCATTCCAAATTTTCCATATCTATTTTCTGGTACAAACTATACTGAATACCCATCTCCAGGGCATTATCAACATCTGTGGCTTCATGGCCACAATCATGGCCATGGTCGTGCGAATGACCATGCGGCATTTTCACCGGAAAGATTGCTAGAAAGTGCTACGGATAAGAACCAAAATAAGCCAATTCACTGTATTTGTATTTTTTATTTTGTTTACACCATATGCAATTTTGACATTTTGCAACCCATCAACCAGTAAAATATGACAGAGTTACCAGATTAATTGCCGCAACAAGAGACATAGAAGGAGATTTTTAAAATCGATTCTACAGTTGGAAATTGGAATTTCAAATTTCGAATCCAGCTGCTGTTTTCCATATTAACGCAGGCATATACGTATGGAGAGGGGGCAATTAAAATATGAAAACAAGAAACTCAAGTAATCATAAACTAGACTATAAATACTGCAGATCAAAATGTAAAACAATGCATGAAAAAAACGCCATATTGTATGTCAGGATGGTCTACTACATCAGCTTATTAAATGAGTTTCAACAGGACCCAAGTTTCTTATAGGAGATGGCGGAAAACTCTGAAAAGACTACGAAGTCAAAAAAAAAACTGTTGTTCCTTTCAAATAAATTTAATTAATCAATCTAAATCATCATAACAATTATCGGTTAGTTGGATCTTAGAACTTTGTCGTCTGACCAATCATATGCTGATTGCAATATGCAATAATTCATTCATATGAATTACTATTTCATTGACGCTTTACATATTGAAAAGCATCATCAGACCCTCTTCCAATATTGCTACCTTTCTCGGTGTTATAGGCTCATCTTGTACAGCAATGTGTCTACACGACCGTTTTTTATGCAAATGTTTTACCTTCTATGTAGAAATGTTCCCCGGAAGACGCTTTTCATATAGAAACGTTTTCAAAAGCACTTCATATAAAGACGTTTTGTTATGTACATCACATACATACATATATTTAAAAGTACGATTTTGGATTTTGAAATTTGTTGTACAAAAGATTTTCATGTATTAAAAATTATGAAAAATTGCCTTTAAACTGTCCTTTTTAGAAAAATTTGTATGGCTAAATTAAATCTAAAATAATCCGTTTTTGGAGCTGCGATCATTGTTCGTTTTCTGGCACCCGTTAATTTATCGCAATCGATGAACGAAATAAGGTAACTCATTTTATCCACACATTTTATCGACATATATCGAAATCGATGACCCCAAATCTGGCAACGTTGGATAGATGGTTGCAGAAAGACGTAGTGAATTATTAGTTTCTTATTGGCAGTTCGTGGATAACGACGCGTAAATATTTTCGTACAACAGAAAACTCAGTGTTAATGGTGACAATCAACAAGTGGACAATTCTAAACTACTGGTAACTTGACTTCGCGTAATGTCTAAGTTAAGTGCGAAGAAATTGCGCCTACAACTTAAAGTCTAGTGCGAAAATCATTAATAGGAAAATATTCGTCATTCTCGTCGGGGATCATGGCGGTTTTTGTCGTGAACACCGCAGATTCCAGTTGGGAAATTTGGTGAGTATGAAATTTGATTTTAATGCTATGGAAAACATTGAGTGCAACAAAAAATAAGAGCGGAAATGCTTGTGAAATTGTAAGAATACAAACAAATATCTCTTGGTTAGGAATCATGTTTGTTCATGTCAAAATGTTGCTTCGAATGGGATGCCGTTAATTTCTTTCGATTGTTTTGGTGTAATCGAAATTAGTATACTCACCAGTTATGACATTGTGGTGCAACTTATAGCTACATATGTGTTATCGTTGTGTACTATATAGGGTTGTCCATTTTTCGTTTTCAAGTAAATTTAAATAAAACCCACAAAGCTATGATTTCTATGTAACTTTCATTTCGTTATAATGCTGGACCTTACCGTCATGTACGGTATACGGAATACAGTGTTATTTAAATGGTCGCCACTGGATTGGTGAATACTTTTGAGGTAGTTTACGAAAAAAAAATCGGGCTTATTACATCTCCAGACCGTAGTGCGCACCAAACAGTCACTTTTTTTCGGGTACAATGGCTTTTCAACAAACACTTCTGGGTTCTTCAAACTCCATATGCAACAATTTTGCGAATTGACGTAATCAGCGAGTGAGAAATGAGCTCATCGCTGAAGAAAATTTTATTCGATTTAAAGCCCATGCCAAAATCATCAACGATCCTTATTCGTAAATGGCAAACATTTCACTAAATAAATAACACTTCTGATGACAGGGATTTAACAGCTGGCAGTCTTGCCAGATAGGAGGTTTTAAACTACTAAATGAATAACTCTATATTGTAAATTAAATACAAAGTATAATTAGAGTATTGATTTCCGGCTTTATATCTGGGTCAGCAAAGACTAACAGATGGGTTCTGCTTTTCTAGAAATAGACCAACTTTAAGCATTTTTCTGCTTTCGAAAATGCGAGTGAGGATGTTGAATATTTTTTTCCGTCAAGCAAACAATTTTTGTGTACAATAATGATCGTAAGTTATTACGTCCCATTAAATGCTGGGATAGTATTTTAACAAAACTTCGTATATAAGATGCTTATAAGAGATATTTTCTACATGTTTCAAGTTGTTCTATTCATAGAAATAATCAGGACACTTTTCAGGCAAAATAATTTGTGAGATATTTCTCTAATGAGAAGTGATAGTGATATTTCTCTAATGAAGCACTTCCACAACTGTGCGCTCCGAGCAATGTGGACCAGTCTTCATGATGGAAATCACTGAAAGCAGTACAAAGTTAAAGAAACCTATTGTTGATTTCAAATAAATTTAATTAATCAATCTAAATATTCATAACAATTGTCGGGTAGATAGATTTTAGAACTTGTTGAACTTTTTAAAATTTTCTTGATAAAAACACATTTCAAAAAATTTTGTAGAAAATCGTAAATTAGTTGAAGAAGATGTTATAGTAAAGCAGTGAGTAGATGGTGCTGAATTTTGTTTTATTTTACGCTGGTCCTTGGTTTAATGTTGATTGCAATATGCAATAATTCATTCATATAAATTACTACTTCATTCACGTTTTACATATTAAAAAGCATCATAGATTCTTTTCATATTGTTACCTTTCTTTTAAAAAAGCATACTTATAGGCTCATATTGCACAGCAATATGTCTACACGACCGATTTTTATGCAAATGTCTTACCTTCTATGTAGAAATGTGTCTCAGTAGACGCTTTCCATCATAGATGGGCATATTGCACTATATTTTTAGTGCACTAACGATTTCACTATCAATAAACAAGTAGTGGTAGTGCAATTTAAATTTCAATTTGATTTTGCACTACCACTAACCATTTAGTGGTATTTAAAAAAAAATTCCACTACCACTAAATTTTAGTGTTATTTAAAAAAAAAATTGCACTACCAATAAATTTTAGTGGTATTTAAAAAAAACTGCACTATTTAGTGTCATTGGAAAATAATCAATGAAAGCCTAAAGAAGTTTAGTTTTCTATATTAAAACGCTTCATTATTAAATAAAATTGCTACACTTTGATTATTTTCCAATACCACTAAATAGTGCAATTTTTTTTTAAATACCACTAAAATTTATTGGTAGTGCAATTTTTTTTTAAATAACACTAAAATTTAGTAGTGGTGCAATTTTTTTTTAAATACCACTTAATGTTTAGTGGTAGAGCAATTTGATTTTGCACTACCACTAACCATTTAGTGGTAGTGAAATTTTAATAGCACTACCACTAATTTGTTAATTTTTAGTGCACTAAGAATCTAGTGCAATATGCCCATCACTGCTTTCCATATAGAAACGTTTTAAAAAGCACTTCATACAGAAATGTTTTGTTATGTACGTATGTATGTAGCACAGATTTTAATATTTATTGCAATTTATCGGAATTGATGAGTATATGTCGATAAAATGTATGGGTAAAATGAGTTACCTTATCCATACATTTTATCGACATGTATCGAAATCGATGACCCCAAATCTGGCAACATTGATTAGATGGCTGCAGAAAGACGTAGTGAATTATTAGTTTCTTATTGGCGGTTCGTGGATAACGACGCGTAAATGTTTTCATACAGTAGGAAATTAAGTACTAATGGTGACAATCAGCAAGTGGACAATTCTAAACTGCTGGTAACTTGAGTTCGGTTAATATCTAACTTAAGTGCGAAGAAATTGTGACTGCAACTTAAAGCCTTGTGCATAAATCATTAATAAGAAAAATATTTGTCATTCTCATCAGTGATCATGATGGTTTTTGTTGTGAACACCGGAGATTCCAGTTAGAGTATTTGGTGAGTATGAAATGTGATTTCAATACTATTGAAAACATTGAGTGCAACAAAAAATAGGAGCGGAAATGCTTGTAAAATTGTAAGAATACAAACGATTCTCTTGGTTAGAAATCATGCTTGTTCGTGTCAAAATGTTGCTTCGAATGGGATGCCGTTAATTTCATTCGATTGTTTTGTTGTAATCGAAATTAGTATACTCACCAGTTATGACATTGTGAGACAACTTATTGCTATCGTTGTGTACTATAAAGGGTTATCTTCAAGTAAATTTAAATAACACCAAATAAAGGTATGATTTCTATGGAACTTATTTCGTTGTAATGCTTGTACCTTCCCATTATGTACGAAATACAATACAACTTAAATGATCGCCTCTGGATTGGTTGCAGCATTGGGTACTTTAAGGTAGTTTTCGAAAACATCCGGCCCAATTACACTTCAGACCATAATGCGCACCAAACAGACACTTTTTTCGGATACACTTCTGAGTTCTCCAAGCCTCATATGCGATAATTTTGCCTGTTGACGAAACCAGCGAGTTAGAAAGAACTTCATCGGTCATTTGATTCAAATCTCACGTCTAAACCACCACTCTTGTAGTAAGTTCTAACTATTTTTGCGCGTTCTTCGGTTACTAAACGATCCTTATTCGTAAATAATAAACATTTCGCCAAGTAAATAACACTTCAAATGATAGATATTTAACAGCTGGTAGCCTTGCCAGACAGTAGTTTAAAGTATGAAATAAAGATTAGTCTAAATGTTCTATTGTAAACACTGCCTTATGGGAAGGAGTAAATGACTAATGTCTAAAGCAAGCACTTGGTTTGAGTTTCCCTTAATGTCACAAATCGGCCATTTTTTTTGATGGTAAACAAAAATTAGTAAAGTAAAATGGAAAATTGAAAAAAAAAAAAAACGATTTGTACATACAGGGTATAGATACTGTGTGCCATACTATAATCACACGTTCGTCCGTGCTGTATAACATAAAGGGATATCAGCATATTTTGTTATTATTATGTTACTTGCATAATACTCGCTTGAAAGAGCTTCTTTCAAAATGAGTCTTGTGACCAGACCCGTATGCCGTGAGGCGTTATATTTGGATTGTTTTTGAATGCTGAAGTCGACGTGCTCGTACTTACATTCGCCTGAAAAAGTGTTTAAAGATGTGATACACTAACAAATTGATCTGACAGATTTAATAATTTTCTATTTGAGAAAAATTGGAGGCAAATGTTTAGCCTGAAAATTGAATCAATTCATCCAAAAATTAGGATTAAGTCTG
Source organism: Philornis downsi (assembly GCA_019455685.1). NCBI lineage: Eukaryota > Metazoa > Arthropoda > Insecta > Diptera > Muscidae > Philornis > Philornis downsi. The sequence goes on along the minus strand of JAHXMU010000658.1, from coordinate 1,206,515 downwards.
TTAACGTGATTTATCGAAATTGAACTTAGAAACGAGGTAATGATTCCTTATTTTCAATTTTTCTTATTGGCACTTATCGAAACCAATGGTACCGGATCTGACAACGCTGTTGCTAGTTGCACAAAACCATTGTAAATCATCTGTCTCTTATTGGCGGTTCGTTAATAATAACGTAAAAATTAATTCGGGCTATGAAAAGTTTAGTGACAACGATTCTAAGTTGTTAGCAAATTTTTTCGCGCAATCTAAAAGAAAGATGCACAGAAATTCTGATTTAAGTTAAAGGTACTGTGCAAAACTCATCAATAAAAATAGTTTCTGGCATCATCGGAATGAATGAAATTTGGCTTCCGTGTCATGAAAAATATTGTGCACAAAATGAATAAATGCAGAAATTTGTGCAAACAAGCATCTCTTGGTTACAACTCCTGCTTTTTCATGCCCAAGTATTGTTTGTAATAGGATACCGGTTGTTGGATTCGATGTTTTCATCTACATCTTATGCTTGTGCATATCCAGCTGTTGGTTAAATTAAGTTGCCTTAAGTTCCTTTTCATTATTTTCTTGTAATTGATACTAGCTATTATTCACGTATGGTATTGTCTGTGAGTTTTTTAGTTGTAATTGTACGCATTGCCTTTTGTCTATTATAAGTTGTGTACTATGCTGAATGTGAATACAATAAATCAAAATAACGATCTCCGGGATTAAATCTGGTACCACAAATATCCAGTTTTACGAAATCCAAGATATAAAATTCTGTCAAAATCATAAACTTATTTTACCTGTTGATCTTCCCAATACAAGTAGTAAACAATAATATCTACAATAAGAACCATTCGATAAGATTTTGAACAAAGAAGGTTTTTTAATTTAAAATTTGAATAAGAATACCTCTTTCAAATTGTCCATGAAATCACCTTCCACACTTTTCAGTATGAGAAGCAAAAATGATTTTTTCTGTTTAATTTGTTTATGAATAATGTATAAGAAAGTATTTTTCCATATCAAAATTTCCTTGAAGACTGTTCAGTGAACACACTTTTCAAAATTGCTCAAAATTTTGGCCTATGAAGGCTCCATGAAAAGTTCCTAAGAAGGCAATTTTCTGCATAAAAGAAGTGTCTAGAAGGTATCTATAAAGACGCTTTATATACGAAAAATGTCTATGAAGGCACTTCTATGCGAAAAGTCTATGGAGACACTTTTCTGCATAAAAGTTGTATATGAAGTGAAAAGTGCCCATGTACATAATTATCTTCACAGACGCTTTTATTTTAGTAAAGTGTCTTTACACACATTTTTCTTTTAGAAAAGTGTCTTCACAGATGATTTTCTTCTGGGAAATTATCTTCACAGACGTTTTTTACTAGACACTTAATGTGGAGCAGTGTTTTTCAGACGCTTTTCTCCTAGAAGTGTTTCCATGGACACATTACTTATAGAGAAGCTTCTTCATATTTACTATTATTATAGAAAAATTTATAAAAATACGTGTCTATAGGTGAAAGTGACTCTTTTTCACTTTGACTTTCTTTCATTGTGGATGTAATTAAGATATGCAATCATTTCCTATGTATTATACAGCACCGGCAGAAAGTCCAAATACTTTTGGTAGAATTCTCTGTAAAATACCAATATTTGTGATGGGGAGGGTTTAACAATTTTCCCTCTTTTGCAAACATTTAAAAGTGGTAAATCATCAAAATTTTAATTTTTTAGTAAAACGGAAGTATAATTAAATGCCTATTCCATTTATATCAAATTTTATCAATATTTAGTGCAGACATATCGAAATAAATTGAGTAATGTTGTATTCATTGCTTATTAAACATGATCAACCCCATTGAATCTATTAAGTTTTTTGCATAAATGCTCGATTAAGTTTTACTGTTGAGCAATTCGTTAAGAAAAGAATGTCTTGTCTATATTACAGAACATTGATATACTGGAACTTCAACCAATTAAAAGTACAAAAGACTTTTAGTTAATAAATTACTGTACATACTGTGTTTCATTACAAAGAACCAAAAGAAAAACCTTTTGACTATTTCCGGAAATTGTCGTCTAATATTTTTCTGTATTCGATATCAGGAATGCAATTTTGTAAAAACAAAAATATTTGTTTTATAGATATGAACACATTCTTTGAAGTAATAATATACGCCGAAGTCCTTTATTCCGAGGTTCTGATTAGCAAAATAAGCCATATATTTATGAGAAACTCCAATATATAAACAGTTTTCAAGCTTTCCACAAACCACCATAAGCCATATTTTTATGCGAAACTCCATTATATAAACAGTTTTTCAAGCCTTCCACAAACCATGCTAAACCATACCTCTTACAGTTTCCATATTTTTATTTTTTTACAGAACCCACAAGCAATTTCGTTCGTTGTACCTGTAATCCAGACAATTTCAACAACTTGCGTTAAAGTAATGAAAATGTTCGTACTTTATCATCCCTGACAGCGATACTCTTTGTCAACTGTTGTTTCGTTATTGTGAATTGTTAGTTTCAATGCCGGTACGAAATCAAACACACGCAAAATACTTCGGGACGTGAAATTGTGAGATAAATTAATTGAATAAAAGTAATCGTTATAAAAATAATACATACTAATGTTAAGCGTTCGATAAATCGTTAAACCGTGCAACCTACGGGTAACAATATTAAATGTGCAAATGAAAAATGTAAACCCTCTCTGCTGTGTAGTCAATAGCTGTAACAAATTCTTTCGTTAATGATACCAATTCCAATAAGACGACAAAAGTAAATTGTAAAACAGCATATTTTTTCAAATGTTCTTTCACTAACATAAGCAGATGTGCTATTTTTGGTTTAAATAAATTGTAATTCAAATTAAATAGTGAGTATTTTGATCAAGTCATGATTCTGTCAAAATAGTACTTCGAAAACAGAATGCAGTGCTGTTAGCCGCGCTTTTTATTCGTTGCTATTTTGTTCCATTGGCAAGGCTAATGGCTAATGTTGTTCTAATGTCTTTAAATACGAGTAGTTTTCAGTTTGCAGTTTACAGCGCCTGGCAGTTTAGGAAAGAAAGAAACACACTTCATCTGCACATTTTAATTGTATGCGAACTCATTTTCGGCGTGACCGTTATTTAATGTTTTTCGTCGCGAGTGTTTTAATTTTCCTGTGAGACTTTGAACATTTGTTATGTGAACAATAACATATATTTACTAATAGAGACATTGCAGAAAACTTCAAAATTTCAAGGGAAAACTAGCTGACAATAAACATGTAAGTATTACAACTCAGCCTTTCATAAACTGAAATATATTTTTAATATAATGAATATCGGTAGTGGTTGATTTATATCGTACTACTGCGGTTTAATTATAATATAAATTTCGAAATAATCAAAAACGAAAAGAAATACACTAACCGGTTTATGTTTGTAGACAATATTTTCACAAATACTTGTGAAATGTATCCAACAAATTTGGTATTCGTATTGAACAAATGATAATGCAAGGTAAAGGCGACCTTAACATCTCATTCCTGGAATAGAGTAGATCTAATTTGTGCATCGATTTACCGTCGTTCTCTATTTGGGGCGGAGCCCATGGGAGGACATTTCTATTACCTACCTTTGGCCGAACTGCACCTGACCCTATCACGGCCACAAAAAAAGAATTTCGTCCTCTTTAGCTTGGTGCGAAGCCCAAGGAATCCTAGGAAATGCCATTTTCTATGTCTGCCCCAATTGCTTCTCAAATTAAAATCATTCACATAACGTTTCCATGTATGTATTTTTTACTTCCTGCGATATTTGTTTTTTTTTTTGAATAGGGTTTGGAGCAGAAGTTACGAAAATTGAAGGGTGTGCTATTTTCTTTAAAATTATTTATTTCCATCTGCTGCGCAATCTTTGTTAAAATTTTACTTCACTTGTGGTTACACATAGAATTTAGCATTTTTTAAACCTCCAATTTAAGTATCTCAAATGTCACATTCGCAGCTATTTTTTTTTTCATTCGTAGCTCAGATACTATCTTCAGAAAAATTTAATTTTTTTAGAAAATTACGTTTTTCTTTCTGGCAAATGTCAGTTTTCAATTAAGTTACGCATATACAGTTTTCTGTTTGAAAGTATCCTAATTTGAAATTCCCAGAACTAGAGAGTATATCGGCACACTTAAATCATATTGGCAATTATAACTATTTTGCCATGGTAATGTTTATGATGTATTTTTTTTTCTTGCTGCGATGAATTTTTCAAGTTTTTGTGAAAGAACGCGTGAGAGCTCGACTGTGCTTGAGTTAAAATTGCACAAGTAAGTTATTCTTGCAGGTAGGACAGATATCTTTTATTTCAATTTAACCAGAAGTACAAATTAGAAGCCTTTTTCAAGGCTACTTGTGATTTTCCTGTTTTTTAAGAAATACCCAAAGTTCGTAGCTTGTTTCTCTATTTTTATTTTTCTTTATTATTCAGTTAACAAACTTTTTGAGAATGTGGAATGTATCGGAGTTTTTTTCTTTCTCGCATTTTAATTTGTTCTTTCTTGTTCTCTAAACTTCTTAGGTATGATATAAAATTCTTAATGTCTTAAATTCACTTATGTATGTTCTGATTTTGCTTTCGCCTTCTACTCTGGGACACCTCTTCATCATAGATCTCAAAGATATATGTATATATATATATACACATATATTATATATTATGTATTATATATTATATATTATATATTATATATTATATATTATATATTATATGTTATATATACATATACATATATATATTTATGTATACTATATTGATAGACTTTTTAAAGTCGTTCTAATCGATTTTTTGCTTTTTGTTTTCTTTTAAATTATGGCTCGACTAAATACAATCTTTTCATTGCTGTTTTGTTTTTTCTGGGGGGAGTTTTTCATCAATTTTTCTTGATTCATTTCTAGATATTTAAGATATGTGGAGACACATAAATTATTACTTTTGTATTTGTTGGTAAGATTCATGTTGTTGTTTTTGTTAAATATTAAATATGGCTATTATATTATTTTATGCTTAAATTACTACCAAACGAATAAATTTCGGAGCTGTTATCCTTTTGGTTAAAAATCTCTAAGTATACGCGTGTAGGTTATCCACCTTGAAGTTTTCTGTTAATCTCTCAACCAACTACTGTATTTTTGTTGTTTTTCGGGAAATATTAAAATCTAAGAAAAAATATTATCGAAAATAATAAACCTAAATATAATTTCCGTCGGTTTCTGTTTCACATTATAAATCTACACAAAATTAACATTAAATATATTTATATATATATATATAATATAATATTATGTATGTATATGTAATGCATGGTATTTTTTATCATTTCTGGTTTCTTGTTTTAAAAATGCATACAATTAGTAAAATAATCTCTAAACTATACACAAAAAAGCTTGAAGCCTTCTAACAATCTCTCCGTTTCTTGATTTTGTATTATTTCCTTTGTTTCTTTTTTCCTTTATAAAATTATAATCAAAATATATACTTATTTATGCAGATCGCCTGTATCCTTACAAAAAAGAATTTTCAAATTGTATTTCGGTTATATTTTCACTCTATTCCACGGTTTTGGGGGTTTTCGTGCTATCAAAAATTGCTTTCAAAATTTGGAATATCTCATTCTGCCTGCTCTCTCTCTCTCCCTCTCTATTCCTCCTTCTGCCTCCTTCATTCTTTTCTTTACTTCGGTAGTTCGTAAAATTGGACGGGAAGCGCTTTGGGCGTTATAATCTCATCATCAAAATCGTCATCGTGTATAGAATAATCTCCTCCGCCACCATTTGCGCCACTCTGTTCATGATCAAATTCATTGGGCACAATCTCCACGTCGGTGGGTGTGCCCAGAGTTGAGGATCTTCCATTATTACCACCTGCATATGTTGTTCGTGATTTGTGCTTGATGACATATTCTCTCAACAGATGGGAATATAGGATGTCGTCAATGTAAAACATTGTACCCAAATTATAAACGAAAACTTCACTTTCCGTTATTTTGGCATTATTGACACTTGTAGCATTACTGCCGGGATTCCGGGTGATTTTAATGTGACCACCACCTATTGTCTCGAACACTTCGTTATCTTTGAGATCTCGATTGTACAGGCGACCTTTGACAAAATGATTCAAGAGCATTTTGACACCGCGCTGGGAAGCCTGTAAAATAAAAAAGATGCTACTTTTTAATATTTTGTATTATTTATTGTGATATAAATTTAGTAGATAGGTGAAAAGTTGGACAAACTTAGCATTGTAGAACGTTATGGAACGTGTATCTGTATCCAGAACATGTTAAACCAGGTATGTAAAAAACCACGGAATAAACTCAGTTTTAGTTTCTTAGTTTCTCCGTTGGATAAAAGCGATGATTATTAGACTTAAAAATGATTTGGTTGATCCATTTGTAAAGGAACTATGCCACACCATAGATCGACATTGTCCAATTTTTATGGGATTCACCCTTGACAGTGGCAAAACATATGGATAAATTATTTAAATTCCGATGAAAACTGATATTTTTTGAAGCGATAAAATTAAACTTGGTTGGTCGATTTTGTGGAGCTATATCGATATCAAAATCGGGATCAATATGTCTTAATTTTAATTAATTACAGTGTTCAAAGCCGGAACGACAACCCGGAAAATTAATTTTGTATTTTCAAACAACTCGTTTTTGATAAATAGTAGGAATGTTTAAAAATGGTTTTGTGTTAAACAAATTTTAAATTAAAATTTAAAATTCACAAAAATAATTCGAATTTGATTCTTGTCCGATCAGTGTAATACATTTGACTACCTTAGGCCAACAATTATAATTATTTCCCCTGGCGCGTAAAACTCTTTTTCAAGATTAGTTTTGGAAAATTGTTTATTTTACGCAGCTTTTAACAGCGTTTTTATATGGTTGACAATGGCGGAACTATATAGGCGTAGGTTTCAACGATTTTTCGAAAACTTTAGCCGCTTAAAAACTAGTTCTATATCGAAAATCCCCACACGTGATATACAGTTAAAATAAAAGCCAATAGAAAAAATACTTTTAAAATTGGCCAAAATATTTATTTATTTTTAACTTTTAATTTAAAACAAATAGAAATTATAACATTTGTCAATCCCCAAAATTTTTCATGAAATTTCTTTAGACTATGGCTAGCCATCGGAACATTGTACGTTGCAAAACGATATTAAAATTTAGTCCGCAACATTTATTCATCAAATCTTATGTAATAACTACCGTCTCTTAAATTTTAAGTTTACAAAATTTTAAAATTCTGAAAGTTAACCTCCACAATTAATGTTGCATTAACTAATACGAGTACATTGCGTGTGCTGCGCTCACCTCTCTCTACGGTAGTAAGTTTTTTGATTCAGCAAATGTTATTAGTATCATTCTAAACTACATTACAAAGATACGTTTATTCTTATTACGATATCGTGTTTGTTGGGAATATACACAACTACTTTTTTTCTATGCTATTTCATGCCATCTTCATTTTGGCATTTAAATAAAATTTTCTGCAATATGCTGATAAATCTATATGAAACCCAAAGTTTACCGGTTCATCAACATATTTAAATATCAATACTTGTATTCCATGTAACGCTCATTATCGTCCATCTGATTCTAATGAGACTTTAGCAAGATATTTGCTGTTTGAATTGATTTTCCACAATCACTTCTTCTAGCCCCATATGCGACAATTTTGCTCGTTGACGTAACCACCGAGTGAGAAATGAGCTTCATCGCTAAAGAAAATTGCGATCGATTGAAATCCCACGATTGAATCACCACTTGCAGTAAGTTTTAACTATTTTTACACGTTCTTCGGTTGTTAAGAAACAAGATTTTCTAAGTTTGCCCGAATTGCTTCTCCATTAGAGTCATTCACATGACGGTATGAAGTATGTATTTTTTAGTTCCTGCGATATTTTTTGTACATACAGTCCAATTTTGTACATTTGTTGAATGGTTTTTGGAGCAGGAATTACGAATATGAAGGTATGCGCTATTTTGTTTAAAATTATTTCCATCTGCTCTGCAACAATGTTTCTTGTAATTTCACTTCGTTTGTGGGTAAATATAGAATTTAACAATTTTTTTTTCAAATTCCCCAATTTAAAAGCTACAAATGCCACCTGCGCAGCTATTTTATAATATCTCCCGTCTTTTTTTCTCAGATACTATCTTCAGAAAATTTTAAATTTTTGTAGAAATTACACTTATTTTTGATAAATGTTCATTCATTTTAGTTTTCAATTAATTTTGTACTCTTCTACAGCTTTCTGTTTGAATGTATTCCATGTTGCAATTCCTAGACCTGTAAGAGAGTTTATCGGCACACTTAAATCACGTTGACAATTATACTATAAGAATTTTGCCATGTTAATATTTATGATGTAATTCATTTTCTTGCCGGGATGAATTTTTCAAATCTTCATAGAAGAACGCAGTAGAGCTGGGTTGTGCTTGAGCTAAAATTGCACAACATAAAGAACATTTTGCTTATTTGAAAGTTCACATGTGAATCACCTCTTGTAGTCAGTTTTAACTATTTTTACACTTTCTTCGGGTGTTAAACGATCCATATACGTAGATAACAAACCTTTCATTAAATAAATAACACTTCCGATGACAGGTATTTAACAGTAACAGCCTTGCCAGACCGGCGGTTTTGAAATAAAATGGATAAAATTTTAGCAGCGCCGAGAAAAAATGCTAATAATCTGGAATATACTGAAGATAACATCTCTAATTATAGATTTCCATGAAATTACATAAAGATCATATCAAAACTGAGGGGAAGAATGTTTCTAGTTTCTTGGGCATGTATGTGATTTGTGTTGCTAGCTTAGGTCATTTCGTAGTTCCTTCGATTAATGTATGGAGATCTATTTCTGTATACTCTTGCAGTTACACTACGCTTCCAATGATAGTCAGTATTAGGCACATGTTAGCTGCTTCAGATAATATACTACAGTTAGTATTAAAGGCCGCATTCAGACAAGCCCTGGTGTAATGGTTACCGTTTTACATATAATAGTATTTTCGTGACTGGCACAGTGCGTGAACGTTGACAGCTATAAATTTCGTGAGTCTGATGAATTTCTGTAAATAAAACTTATAATACCAGCGTATCATAGTCTGATGTTCCGTGTACTATATGGTGTATAACTATGATTACGTATGCAAGTAGTTGAAGAAGTCATGGAGCTTGTCGAGAGGCAAGTGGCCCACAATTTTTATTGGTCCTTCATCTTTGAGAGGAATTCATTGGAAGAAGGTTATTAAATCCCGCACAAACCTTCATGACAATAAATATTTTGCCTTAATGTGGATTCTAAGTCTGTTGCCAACTTTCAGATGATCAAAATGCATATGGTCAAATGGCCATGCCTTGCTGCATAGCAGCTGTTGCCATTTTGACGGCGATAATATTGTTAGTGCCCACTTGATAGAGATCTGTCTATGATTCATTCATTATAAAAGCCACTTCGATATTTCAAATTCGATTGTAAAAAATAGTTTCCAAAGTTGCACTATCTGAAACTTTGAAATGATATGTATCATGCTTTATGGTTAACAAAACTAGTTGCTATTGTCGAATCACCGGCTTTTATTAATTCTATTATGAGAATTTTGAGCATAGTTTATTCTCCAACCACAACTTAGGTTTCTATATTTTCAAAATTATTATTTTTTAAAGTCGTTTTGAAAAAATAAGACGACATTCAAATTACCATGAAGAAAATATCGAAAAATTAAGAAATCTTAATTGCCACAAATTACCTATCTATCTAATAGATCTAATATCTAATTTGTTTGCCATCTATAATAGATATTTATAATAAATGTGAGAAGTGTGGTAATAATGCTAGCCGCCGAGAACTATTTACCCTTAATCGAAAATTAGACTGTGGAATCGTAAACAAAATTAGCAAAAAATTCTTTGAAAAATTTAGAAAGGTGGAATTATCTTTAATTTTTGTTGAATTATTTTTAACTTATTTTTGAATTACTTTCAACTTTTGCTGCATTTATTTGCACAACTGGAGAAAGTCATAACTTTTCACAACTTATTTTTGAATTATTTTCAACTTTTGTTGAATTATTTTCAACCTTTGCAGAACTCTTATCAAATTTTTTTAAAATTTATTTTCAACTTTTGTTGCATATATTTAAACAACTGGACAAAGTCATAACTTTCCACACCTCCTCATGTCATAATCAACCCATAGCCGAAGAGAGTTCCATTGTATCCAAAATAAATTTCTCAATTTAATCATCAACCTACTGATCTAATGATTCCAATAGTTCAAAAAGAAGCCCAATTTTAAACTGCACATTTGATGCTTTTTGAAGCTCTCCTCGACATCTTACCTGAGGGTTTTCGATATGAATGTAGGCTTTGACCAGCACTACGCGGGCTAAGTTTTTGCTAAAGCACAAAAACAATTAGGAATGTAAAATAAAACGGATCAAATTAAATTTTCTTCATTTTCACTTGTTATTTTTTCAACGTTAAACCGAAATGCTAATTTTCAACTGGTTTATTACCCGCAATTAATGTAAAATACTAATATTAAATGAAAGTTTATTAATTTTCTTATTTTCTCAATTTCAAATAGAATGGCGTAGATACCATTTTGCCCCTGCACACATATCCTATTACCAGAACAATTCTTTTGTTAAACTATTTCTGATTCAACAATACTTAGGAAATAGGTTCTCCTAAACAAGGTGTCTATAATTCAAACAATTTCCGCATATTAGAACTAGCACACTTCACTGCACAGCATAACTGCTATGACTGAAAATGTCACCCATTCGTTCCGTTCCAATTAGATTGTGCCATTTGAAATGTACAAACAGATATATATTGGCAGCATTAGCAAATATCACTTACCATAACATCATCGCTCAGTTTATCGAAACCCAATTTCTCAAATGCTTTATCGTCTGGAACAAAGAAAGTGTAATTGGCCCCCGAGACATGTGGCGCAATCTCAGCATTATTCAAAAACCTAGATGGGAACAAAGCATAAACTCATAAATCAAATGGCACAAAACCACACGCAAACAAGTATAAATCTGTAGGCAAATAAACCACAGCAACAAAATAGCAAATGCATACCTGGTGATTTGTGTAAACCTGGGATCTCGTTCCAGAGCCAAGAATGAATGCGATAGAAACTGAGCACCAAACCAGGGGAAGGCCAGCAATGGCGGTGTTTCCTTATCCTTGTGCATCTGTGAGTTCGACGGAGTAAATGGACGAAACATTCATTTACCACATTAATCTCTTTAACACTCAAATTGTAACACACCATTTACCTGATGCAATTTGGATACAACGGCCTCCGAAACAAAGAGAACTTCGGTTATAATAAACACCTGATTGCCATTAGATAATGTGTAGTCGGACATTATGGATACGTTGTTGACAGTGGGAGAAGCTAATATTGGAGAGATTGTGGGCAATAAGTAATGTGAACATAGACATAAATCATGGATTTCTTTTGGTCACAATGAGCCATAATATTAGAAATTAACGAGGCGGTGTGATGTGATCGGTCCAAAATTTATGTCGAGGAAAGTGTTGCAAATATGAAAGTTATTCCAATGGAAAACATTCCAAGGTTTGAAAGAGATAATTTCGTAGTAATTAGGTTGAAAACTAGACTGAGGGCCAGCTTCGAAATTCATATATCAAAAAGATTTTTTAACATAGTTTCCACTATCTGTGTTTATTAATTCTATTTGTCTCAGAAAGCAATTTTGGTAGGCGCAATGAGATTGCAATAGGAATTTGGCGTTTTAAGCCTGCTCACAGGCTTCTATGCGGCGTTGTTACGTGATAGTGCCACGAACAAGGTTAATATGAGCGTTGAAACATCTATACTTTGGTGTGCCTTCCATCACCAATTTCACAAAGTAAATATTGAAGAAGGAAAAGAAAACGCTTAAGAGACTCATAACGGCGGATTTGGTTTAAGATCGGACTTTTACAGAAAATATGCGTTTTTCGAATAGGCAAGAATCCTCGATAGACATAACCGCACGTCGGAAAATGCAAAGGACAGGCGGTGATAAAATTGTTGTTGGAAGAGAAGATGCTTTTGTCTTAATAGTCAAGAAGTTCAGTCGGAACTCATAGTAGTTAATCTCGGTTCGGCTAGAAAAATGACATTAAGTAATACCGGCAGGTCCACAAAGTGGTTTTACTATCCCCCGATCAGAACACAAGGACAGTATTACGAGCTTGGGGGATCCTTCTTACTAAAATAGGACCGGACTTTTTCTTGTAGATAAAGTATATTTACAAAGGACAAGGAATATAGCCAACAAAATGCAAAGAAATGTTGACGTCTTCAAAATGCGTAGCTATAGTTTATTCTAAAAAAAACTCTTTTCACTTTCTACAAAAACAAAATGAGGGAGATATTCGACAAACTTTTACAGAACCTATACGATAATCAAACTAAACGTTTTCAAATATCTAACATCAGCTACACTCGACGGAAATTTTCAAGTTTGATGAAGATAAGGGGAGCAATAAGTTTTCCAATTACACAAAAATAAAATTGTGAGGAAATACAGGATGGCGCACGAATCGTGCTACAAACAACACGGGGACCAATGGGGACCATTATTCAAAGATGTTGAAGGAGTTTTTTTAGGCAGATCCGTTTCAACAGCATTTGGTTCCAGCACGATGAATAAACTGCCCACATTCCAGACCGGTCACGTCGGAGCTCCAAAGAAAATTCCTAAACCAATTAATATCCAGAAACACCACTTTCCGTTGGCCTCCCAAGTCAGCTAACCTGACTGCACCAGACTTTTTTATGGGGTTATGTCAAGCAGGAGGTGTACAAAACAAAACCAAGTAATTTGACGAAATTGAAGCAGTCAATTAAAACAATAATTAGGACGATCTCGACTTCAACCCTTCGGGCCGCAATGAATAATTTTCTCATCAGTTGTAGCATATCCGTGAATTAGCGTGTAGGTCATTTACTGTCTATTATCTTCAAAAGCAATTAGTTTATATATTAAAAAATTAAATTAAATTTTCAATACAAAACAAAAAAAAAAAAATTAATGAAATACCTTGATTAAAAAAAGGTATTTGAATTTCTTAGCACAATTGGCTCGCCACCCTGTAGTTTCGCTTTTGCGAGAAATGTTGAGAAAAACATATTTAGGGGCCGGTGATATTCTAGGGCTGTATAAAACACATATATACGTTACTGTCCCGAAGAAGTAGAAATTCAAGAAGAATAGTAGAAATTCAAAAAAAATAAAAACTATTTTATTCCATTTACTAAAAAACGGCGTTTCCTTCAATTTCTTAAAATCCTCTAAATGCAAACTGCCCCATTCATCACACCACCTTTATTCATTCAAACAAAAAACGCTAATAAATTACTTGTCAATGTTTCCTTTGGATACTTACGTTGTCCCCTAAAGATGACATTCTCACCGCCCATGGTGCGTACGGCCATTTGATCCATATTCTTAACGTCATTCATACGCAAAGGCTTTTGAGTGGGCAAGAAATGGTTGCGCAACACACTCTCGGTAAAGTCCTGCACACTAAAGGGGTAGAAACCCCAGTCGATGGGATGCCAGCGTTGGAATGCATTGTCGGTGGGTATGAGTATTGTATAGGAGCCATCGTCCATTATTTGTGTAAGATTACTTTTCGAAAGGAAATGCTGGAAAACTTTTGTGCCACTTTTCATGCTGCCAAGAAATGACATTAGAGGACTGGCCTTTGACTCCTTTAGAATCGGTTCGTTCTTTGTGTGTGCAATATTGCTGGTGGAATTGCGCATCTCCAATCGTTGCGGTTCATTGTAGCGTCTGCAGAGAGAAAGAGAAGATGCACGAAATGGTTTCTCAAATGAACATAAAGAAAAAAGTGGAAAATTTATGCTAGCGTAAAGCGGCTTAGCAGCGGATGTTTAAATGGCTTCTTGAGAGGAAGTATATGGATGGTCAAAAGTTGTTCTTGCTACTTTGTAGTTTGAGAGAAAAGTTAAGGGAAATGCACGCTTTAGGAAATCATGAAGTTAATTTCAGTAAACAGATATACATATGTCTCAGCGAATGTGTTAAATAGGTAGGTTAAAATTAAAGTTTTTTACATCCTCTTTAACTTCTAAGCCCCATTTTACGGAAACCATTAACCAAATGCATTTTCAACTTACATGTTACTTCCCTCCTGTATGTTCCGTTTCGAGTACGGCGATTTCCGATCACCCAAATAACCATCAATGGCCAAAGCAATCAGATTGTCATTGATGCGTACCCGATGCAATATTTGAAAGCCATTCAGCAGCCACACCACATTGCTTGGCGATTTTTCCAATTTGCGAAAGACAATCTTATGACCGTTGCCATTGCCAAAGGATGAGGTGGCAGATTCGTTCTCCTCTGCATAGTTATCGAATGTCCGTCCCGGCACCATGTGCTCCAACATGAACTCTTTGAGTCGTGGCTTTTCAATGGTGCGTACGTCAATTTTGGGTATAATTAATGTGAATGGTATATCTGAAAGTATCAATTGAAATCGCAAATAAGAATAGATTGCAAGAAAATGCTTCACTCATCATATGAAAAAAATCAAACATTCTTTGTTAATTTTGATTCAAAATTGTTGGGTAATGAGGTTATAACATCACTGAATGCATGAATACTTTGCTTAAGTGTCATTAGGGGGACGCCGAGTGTAGAGAGATACTCTAGGAGGAGTGTGAGGTCGAGAAATTTTGTTATGTTAGAAATTTTGTTATGTGTGAAAAGAAATCCATTATTTTTGAATGGCATATTGGCTTTATATAGCATAGCTAGAATGAACCGATTTAGGTTCATTATGCAACGTTTTGTTCGATAGCTTGTCGCCATTTTTAAGGTAATTTCATCATGACACTATCATCTCTATTGGCAAAAACTGAGACAATCGATTTCCACAAGCTTCTCTAGAGGTGAATTTTTTATTAGCAAAATTATTAGTCACAGACAGGAACAGGTAGTAAACACTTAGTGCCTGGTCCGGACAATAAGGCGGATGGATAAGAACCTCCGAAGCAAGCGCTTGGGTCTTTTGGCTATTTACAGTTTTTGCTTTCATCTCCTTTTGGCCATTGCTTTCTTAAGACAGTCCAATTGTTGACAGTACATATTCGAATTAAGAGTTTGACCGTAGGGGAGCGGCTCACGGAAGATGATGCATTGCCAACTTCACTAAACACACAGCAAAACTTTCCCGACCGTCAACCCTGGTTTTGCCCCCGTAGACGTGCATCCACCGCGATTCGACCATGACCGTTGTCACTTGACGTTGTCGTAACTATATACATATATGTACTTGTTTTTATATGTTTGTTCTTTTACCCAGCCTTATTCAAGTGGTTCAATTTATTTTTTGTGCAATGTCAAGCTTCTGGGCAATGAAAACAGTGTTTACCTTAAGTGGAATCGACGAAAACAAAATTGAGCATGATTGGCTGTTGTAGTATCAGGACGATAAAAGCTATATTCACACTGCCTGGGTTGCGGTTTCGCCTATCGAAGAAAAACTATAAAAACTGCTGGTGTCCACTTTTGATGCCTACTCAAACAGAAAAAGTCTAACGGCGTTAAATCGCATGATCTTGGTCGCCAATTGACGTCGACCAAACGTGAACTTACGCTTTTAGGAAACTTCTCATGCAATGAAGACAAAATCGATCATATCTCGTGGCTCGTGACACCGTCTTGTTGAAACCACATATCGTCTGGTTCATAATCTTTAATTACTGGAAAAAATCGGTTATTATACTGCCATAACGGTCTAGATTGACGGTAACGGTTCCTCCAGCGTCATTTTCGAACAAAAAAAAACGACCCAATGACACCTCCAGACCATAATGTGCACCAAACAGTCACTTTTTCGAATGCAATGGCTTTTCCACAATCATTAATGCATTTTCCGAGACACATATCCGACAATTTTAGTTGCTGACGTAACCACCGAGTGTGAAATGAGTTTCATCTCTGAAGCAATGATTCAGCATATCTATGGTAACATAACCTTTCACTAAACAAATAACAGTTCAGATGCTAGGTATAGCTAACAGCTGACAGCCTTGCCAGACCGGAGGTTTTAAAACCACTAAATGGATAACCCATCCAAATGATCTATTAGGTAATTTGTTTACATATTCATAATTCTCATTCAATTGCGCCAAATTCGTTCAAAACACACCATTTCTGAAATCTTGCACTAAAAGTGCCTCGTTTAGCAAGAATAAATTCAGTAAGTTATAAATTTTCCTGCTTTCTTCATTTGCGATAACGCTGCTTCACCACATTTCCCTTATATATGAACCAATAAAAGGTTGAACGCAACCTGCGAGAATGTCACAAAAAAAAAAAATAAATAAATAAAAATTTGTATCGCTTTACTTATTGTTTATTGTAGCTCATTACCGTTGCTGTATAGCAAATAAACATTAATAAATTTTTACAAATTAATTACGTGAAAAAATAAATTAATTATTATACAAAAGCCTCTGTTGGCAAATATTTAACTTGAGATACCGTTATATAAATAGAAAAACACTCAGCCGAATCAAAGTAAATAATGTGAATAAGCAATTTATTTTTACATAGAATTTATCTCCATTTTTTAGTATTCTTTTTTTATTTCCATTTTTCCGCATATAGAGTTATGAATCAATGTATTTCCTTTATTATTACCGAATGTGTTTCTGTTCGGGTTTATATATGGGGTTGTCCATTTAATGGTTTCAAAACCGCCGGTCTGGCAAAGCTATCAGCTGTTAAATAACTGTAATCTGAAGTGTCATTTATTTAGTGAAAAGTATGCCACTTTTGAATATGGATTGTTTAATAACCGAAGAATGCGTTATAAACTTAAAATTTGCTACAAAAGTGGGGATTCAAACGTGATTCAGCACGTTAGTGAGAAGTTTCCAGAAAGCTAAATTTCACATTTGGCCAAAAAAATCGTGCGATTTGACGCCGTTAAACTTTTTTATGGGGCTATGTCAAAGACCATGTTTACGCGGACAATTCCCAAACAAACCGCCCAAGATGTGCGAAAAAGTGGTCGAAAACTACCTCAAAAGGATCCACTGTTGCAACGAATGTATATGTAGATGCGGTCATTTAAGTGGCATTGTATTTTATAATGGCAAAGTCCAAGCATTATAATGAAGTAAAACTTTCATCCAAATTATAGCTTTATGTGTGTTCTATTTAACTTTACTTTTGATACCGAAAAATGGGTAGCCACCTGTATACGGTGTAGTACAACGTAATCCACCATTTAGTAATCTGCCATATGCGAGATATGGCTACAATAAATGGCGTTAGAAAGATAAGATAATTCAGACTGCTTTGTGATTGCTTGACTCAGTATTGCTCAACGGGGCGTCGGATAGAAAATGTGCCATATTTTATAATTTCGCCGATGAAAGCGAAAATAGCTCTTATCGTCCTAATACTGTAACAACCAATCACGCGCAATTTTGTTTCGCCTATTCCTTTCCACGCTAGAATCTCCAGGAGGAGCTTGGTTGAAAGTTTGATGTTAGCACCTGTTACTGCCTATGGCGAACGATTTTGCTAGTGAAAAATTCGTCTCAAAAAATCTTGTGAAAGTTGACTGCTTTTTGCAAATAAGGGCAAGGATTTCTATGGAGGAAACATAATGGATTTATCTTCAAAATGACAACCAGTTGTTGAATGAAGAATATTTAAACTAAAATGGATTATTCTAACTACGCCAAATAAAACCATCAATGTCCTGCAAAAATAATGAATAAATTTTTACTACACCTTATAATAAATAGGCCGAATTTCATAGTTTTCTCAGACTTATAATTATTACTCCATCCTCGTATATTTCATATCCTGAACATTTCACATGCCGTTTTCTATTTGCTCATCATTGCGCTCATAATCATAATAATCATTAGTGTTATATTAAATGTGTGTGTACACTTCTGTGTTTCAACTATTCATTACACGCGTACTTACGACCGACAGACCGACACACCGACCACCTGTGAATTCGCTGAAATATTTCAATATGTGTAGCCGCATAGAGTAGCCCTGCTCGGAATTCCTGGGGCTATTCAGGGGCATCATCGTCATGTGTGTGTGGCAGTGAGTGTGCGATAGAGTTCGCACTGTGCATTGTGCGGCCGGGTGGAGGGTTAAATTAATTAATATTCTCAACACATTACAGGTGTGTTCTAGTATAAAATATTTCTTTCGGTTGGCCGTCTCTGGCGAGTGGTACCAGTAGTATTATTTCATACCTTAATTTTTTGGTTAAATCATTCTAGTCTTGTAGCCGAAAACTAATTTTGCAAAGCATTTATGTTTGTTGTCGTAAGCAGGTCCACATTTTCTTCGTAATTTCTATTCTAAACACAGCGAAGCTGAATATTTTTGCCAAAAAA
>JAHXMU010000658.1:1154868-1188000 GCA_019455685.1 Philornis downsi | reverse complement strand
TTTTTTTTTTGTCTTTAATACTTGTTGTGATTTTTATTGGAATTTTTCTTATACAATTTGCTTCATGTTGCTGTTGCTGTGTTGCTCTAAGTAGACGATTATCTTTTGCGTTGACGTCGTTGTTGTTGTATTTACATTATTTATAATTAACGGTAAACGTGGTTAATGATATTTGATTGATACTCGTTTCTGTAATTCTCTGCCTCTTTCTATTATCTGTATGTATGATGCCGTCTCCGTCTCTGTAATACGTTTTGCGGATTTTATATAGGCTGTAATTAAAAAATATTTCTTTGATTAAATAACATGGGGAAATTTTATTATGCGCTATTTCGTTATTTCCATTTTCAATTTTCTGCATTTATTTTGCTAATTTAAAATATTTACTATTACACGTTATGCACTTTCAACTATTTATTATAATTAAGCTTTCGGTTTAACTTGTTTTGTTATGGAAAAAGCTAAAATATTCAACCGGTTGCCGGCTATTTTTCCGATTTTGTATCTCATTTTCTATTTGTGTGCTTTTTTTTTGTGGCACGTTTAGTTTTTGGTTTGTGTTTGTTTTGTGTTTCGGTTTACAACAATAGTTCCATATACGTAAGTAGTGTGCTAAAAAACAACAACTGCATTTATTACATAATTTTATTGTTGCATCATCATCATCGACAACAACGCCATTATTATTGCTATTATTAATATTATCATTATAATTACAGCCGTCATAATCATCGCAGCTATCGCGATTGTTTAAACCAACACGCATGCGTTTAATTATATCGCAATTATAAGCGAAAGAGAGAGTGAGGGGCAATAAACTTTTATTTTACTTCCAAACTATGAATCAACAATTACGAATGCTCTACAATTATTATAGCATTTCTAGTTTAGGTTTCCCACGAAAATTTGTATATTATATTTTGTTCATTCATTGTTCATTCTCGGCCATAAGATCAGATCTATTAAAAAAAACTAAGTGCCTTATTCGCAATAACTTATAATCGGTTTATTAGATGTAAGAAATGCATCATGGGATCTATCAGATGTGAATTATCGCGAAATTCGTCTAATATCATTTCCCGCTTTTGCGGGATTCCCGGGAAATTAACATATTTTTCCCCCATTTTGCCGGGAACTTAAAAAGTTTAATAAGGCAATGTGCAAGAGTTGTATTCACAAACTAAAAATTATCTTATTACATTCCCTATGAAGCATGCCATTTTCATTGAGGGATTTACCCTTTTATAAAGCTGTCTTAGCGACATATAGGGTTATCCATTTATTGGTTTTTAAACCGCAGGTCTGGCAAGGATGTCAGCTGTTAAATACCTGTCATATGAGGTATTATCTATTTAGTGAAATAAATAAATTACGAATAACAACCGAAGAATGCGTAAAAATAGCTAAAACTTACTACAAAAGCGGTGATTTAAACGTGGACTTTCAATCGAACAAAATTTTTTTCTGCGGTAAAGCCCATTTCTCACTCGGTGGTTACGTCAACAAGCTAAATTGACGCATATGGGGCTCGTAGAAGCTATTAGTGATTGTGGAAAAGTCATTGCACTCGGAAAAAGTGACTGTTTGTGCATTATAGTCTGGAGGTGTCATTAGTCTACATTTTTTCAAGAATCACGCTGGAGGAAACTCAAACCAATCCAGGCGCGGTCGTTTAAATGACATTGTATTGCGTAATCGTAATAATGAAATAATCGCCACTTATTCTTTCGTAGCTCTAATCATCCCAGCGTTCACTCTAAAAATAGATAAGACTTCTGTGCAGAGGATATTGACTGGGCAACAGTCTATAAAACAATCTCTTCAACATAATTTTGGAAATGATTATGTTCAAAGCTGCTGTAAACATGGCTGACGACATCTTCAGCTAAAGCCGTATGTTAATTTTTGATTTAGATGGCATTATTGGCGGAAAACTATGAGATGTTACTACAGTCTCCTCAGGCATTAAAAATGGATTTGGTGGTAAACCACCGTTGTTCCTTCACCAATAAATCTAACGATGTATTAAAGGGATCATGAAACCAAGCACCAGAAATTCAAAGTTTTCTCTTTTGTAACCAAAGACCAAGTAAATCCAACCTCAAGCGCGATTTTATAACCTTTTAAAGGGATTTGAGAACTTTTTCACAACAAAATTCGATATCTGCTGAAATTTGTCGTTAAAAATTATAAAAACCGGTTGCATCAAGAACTTCTACCTAATATAAGCAAAGCAGCAGCAAATTGGAAATTGAATTTTCCTTCAATAACTTTATAAGTCTAACATACTTGTATGCAACAAATAAATGTTCTTAAATATAAACGTCTTCATTCTTCCGGAAGCGTATAAGAACCCACTTCAAATCATTCAAATTTAAAAAAAAAACCTAAGACCAATATAAATAAAAAAAAAATCCTTGAAAATTGAACTGGGTAAATTTCCCGGGGTTCCTCCTCCCAAAAAATGTATATCAGCTAATGCCATTACATTTTCTCTCATGAAAATCAGAAATTCTAACTCCCTTACCCTAATTCTAAAAAAAATTGTCAGTGGTGATAGCCGTCATTTTAGATTGAACCTCCTCTTTGTACCTCCTATATAAGATTATCGAATTGCTAAAAATCAGTTTCACACAAATAATTTTAAATCGATATACCAATTTTTTGTATGAAAAATACCAGATGGACTGCATTTCCAGTCCAATTTCAGTCCCAAGTTTACAAAGTTTGGTTGAATTTAGTGCAATTGGATGAAAATTGTGAATGCACTAATAAATGGTCGGTCATTTGAGTGGGAGGTGCTTGAAGTGATTGTGATCAATCGATTTTTTCTATATTTTTTTTTAAATATTTGAAAACATGTATTTGCATATGTAAATACGGTTTCACGTATTTCTTAAACCATCAGTTAGTTTTTGCATAAAAACAATTATTTGTCTTAGGTCACAGTTGTAATAATTAATTGTAAGGCAATTGCTTGATGATGGGGCGTAATTTAAGAATCTTTTCAATCATTACTTAAATACAGAAATTGCAGTTGTAATGTATCCCCATTTAGTAAGTTACGCCTTCTGTACCCAAGAAGGAAAAACAAATTTAAAAGGGTGTAACTAATATAAATCATAAAAATATATAAACAATTTTTTTTTTTAATAATTTTAAAGAATATGTTAGAAAAATATAAAATGTAAAAAATGCATAATTGGCAACTATCATGATTTCGCTTCATAATATTTTGTCCTTGTGGTAAAATATAAAAAGGACGGGTTTTTTACTTTTTTGTTTACAAAATATTAATGGTATTTATTGAAATATTTTAGAACACAACTTCAGACGCACATATTAGACACATTAATATTCGACTTTTACAATCATTGGGTTCTAAACAAGTTTTACGACTATTCAAATAAATAGAACTAAAAATAATTAATTGCTCGATACTTCACTACTTGTCCATTTCAATTTAATCTAAATATAAATTTTAGTTTATTCGCGTACTTTTTCTATTCATCATAATTTACGTCGTTTAGTAACTCTCTTGAGTTGTTTATCTCATCAAATGGACGTCTCAGCGTGTTTAATTGAAATTAATTTGTCTAACGTCATATTTCCATATATCCGAAACACGGGCGATCGCACTCACTCACCGTTTCAGATATGTACGAGTATGGGTACGTGTCTGTCCTCCGCCTGTCTGCCTGTGTTTGAGCTCTTTTTTCATCCGCAAACTGAAGACCCCCAAAACAGCCTTGTATGCGATCAGATTTAAGTGCAGGGGTCAATACAATCAAAACGTCGGTGCCCAACCAACACACACCAACACAGAGAATGTGTGGCAATCAACTCTCGGTCTCAATTATTGTGTTGTGTATAAAAAATTGCCAGGCTCGGATTTATTGTCGCCGGCCCATCCACCTAAGAATATGCTGTCTGTTTTTATGATGTTTGGGTGAAAGTTTTCAAGTCGAATAAATTTGCTGCAGTGAAGAAAATTTTCTCTTGCAATGTAATTACAATATACGAGTGTCTATAAATTGTGAACTGTGTAGTAGTCGTGGGCAGAATGTTGACAGCTCGGCTTATTAGATGTTTAAGGAAGGCGGGGAAGGGGAAGGCACAAACACAAGGCACATTTGAGAAAAAATAGATTCTTTCTAATCGACAGGAAGTAAATATTTTTGACCTTGGTTGTATATAAACAAGTGTGCAGATGTTTGTTTCTGCTGGGTCGAAGCCGTCATCAACAGAAAAGGAAGACCCAACTTTACGGATCTGTGGCATCTTTAAGGAAAGGCGTTGCAGCCACGCCTTTTTAATCGCTATACGTTATATAGAACAGAAACAAATTAACCGTTCTTATTCAAGTGCTAAGTGTTAACTTCATTTTTTATTTTCTAGTGAAATGATTGTTTTTTCTGATAAAAAACGGCCCTCGTCATTTTCACATTTTTATGCCTCAGACGATTAATTTACAATTATAGGAACTACAACTTAAGTCAAAAGTTTGTTTAGATGAACACATTTTGCACACCAATATGGGGCAAAAGGCGTGGTCCGATTGGAAAGACGACCATTGAGTAGACATAATTTCTTTGGAAATGAGTTATGGGCTATGCTTGATGTCAGTAACTGTTAAGTAATAAAATTATATTTTATATAGATTTCTTAAACATGTCTAAAATCATCAAATCCCTCGTTCAATCAATTACGAATTGTCGTCAAATTTGACAAAACAGAATGTTACAAAAGGAGCTATGATATTGAATTTGGAATCAGAATAGTGGATTTGAATTAAATTTCAACTTTTTTTTACAACTGGTTATCTAGTTTCCATTTATAACTAAAAATATTTGAGTGAAAAATGCATATGGAGCGTGAATTAATGCTGAATCCGATAGTTATTATGGAAAGTGTTTCGTAGAATCTAACCGAATTTTCAAATTCAACTTTCAAGAAACACATTTTCAGTAATATATCTTTTGAAAAATGGATATTTTCAGGATCTCTTTAAAAATGTTATTATTTATTTAACAGCATCATATATACGCTTTAAGAAAGCTTCCCCATTTTTTTTTAACAAATACTAAAAAATAGCAATTTTCACTGGAAAAACGGGCTAATTGGATTTATAATCCCCTACCTGACGATGGATCGGTATGAAGCCTTTTACATTATGTGTCGTAGGTCCATAAAATCGGTTCTGCAGAAAAAAAATTGTCAATACAAGGACTTAGTTCAACTATAGAGTTATGGTCGTCTCCAGTGTGTGGAAGCATTTATTAATTAATTATGGCGATAGTTAACATGTGCTAAAATGATATTTAGGGACCGCTCTAAATGTGGGCGTGATTATTGAAAAATTTTAAAAAAATTTGAATTTTCATTGAAAAAAACTTGTATAGTCGATATTATGTATGAGAATAGGACATTTTTGACCCGCTCACTAATGAACAAATGGTGTCGCTTTCGATCTTACAGACCGCAAGTATCACAATTGCTACAAATTGGTCCTGTAGGAGAAAGTTTAAGTAATACAGAGACTTTTAGTCAAGGTTATTGAAAGATACTAAAAAATAAGAGTTTTCACTGCAAAAACTGTTTAATATATATGGAAAGAAGGTGCTTTTGCTAATCCTATTTACATGACGGCGGGGTCTTTAGATTACCCACATGATTCTGTGGAATCCAATCTTTTGTTGTGGTTATATAGGGTAGTGCATAAGTAACGTTAACGGCGACCATATTGAATGTGTTCTTGTGCATCATTTGGTTTTAGCTCGTGAACCAATTGCATCTTGTATGGGAAAGATGCAACATATGTAAAATTCTTTGCAAAGACCGGCTAGACATTCTCGGGGGTTTTCCTTAATACTTGCTTGCACTCGAGTAATGGTTATTTCATTTCGAACTACACGAGGTCTTCCAGCACGCGGAAGCTCACAGACAGCTCCTTATTGCCCTTATTGCCAAACGGCAAATTTTTGGAGCGCTAGGAGCATTTCGAACATGAAAGGAATGTCGATATGATCTGAATAATCGAATGCTGACTTTCAAAGTAAAATTGAGCAACTTTGGTTCTTTGTTCTGTGCTGAGCCTTTCCATCATAAATTTCCCAAGTATTACTTAGTTAATTCTGTAAAGAGGCGAAAAAAAAGACAAACAAAAAATGTATTCACTGATCAAATCTTAACGTTCCCTATGCGCCACCCTATATAAGCTTCGTGTCAGGCGAACTTATGGCGTCTGCTAAATTTGCGTCTCTGCTATAATTTTTGTTTCGTTTTTAGTCAGGTCTTCTTTCCAAGATATCATATAGTTAAATTTCTGTATTTATATATTTTAAAGCAAAGAAAAAGTCATGTGCATTAGGATGAAAGCGAAAAATCGTCTTCTGAACTTTAACGTTGGCGAGATTTTATACGTTACTGCTAGGTCTAAAACTGATTTGTATGTGACACTTTTGGAATATCAATCAACTAAATGTGATAAGGCAAAATTAGATCAAAGGCCACTGCACCTGGTATCTTATTTACTCTCACACAGACATCTTCAAAGTCTAAATTTGTATGTGGATCTTTAAGGATATCGTTTCAGTTTGATCTTATTATAGAAAAAAAAAAAAAAAATAATTGACAAAAATAGTATATTTTGTGAAGAATAATAAATGCAGTTGTCTTTTTTTGCAATAAACATCTGAGGATAAAAAATAGCCAAATCGGACACAAATTTTAGATCTCAGGATTTCAGTGTGGGTTAGTTTTAGCTTGTATTAGGTGAACCCGAATAAAAACGGTCAAGATGACTTTTCCTGGGTACTGAATGAGAAATATTTCAACAGATGAGTGAGTTAATAAGATGTGTTGTGTGCAGTTCCGAATAACTAGCGTCTGAGGGTAAATTTTCGAACAGGTTTTAATAATCTTAATCAAAAAAAAAAAAAAAAAAAAAAAAAATTATGGAAACACTTGTAAGGAGCAATGTAAAATCAGTCTTTGGGACCAGCTTAGAGCACTGGGTATGACCTTAAAATTTCCTTCAACAGATATCACAAATTCAAATAGGTTCATATAGGATACCCGATATAAATATGATAGAGCACCCAATAAGCACAACAAAAACTTCATATCTGTGATAAAAACGTTTTAAATTCTTAGAAGTTCAATAAATTTTTAGTTACTCTTCACATGCCAGTCAAGAAAAGGTGGTGTTGGATTTGATACCACCCATCTATTAGGAACGGATACAAGAACCGATTACAAAAAAAAGGCTCAAATATTGTTATGTAGAAACGGTTTAGCCATACAATTGATTTGGTTTTTCATTCAGCACATATAAATGATTAAACTGGTATTTTTCATTAAGATACCAAAAACAGTGGCTTTTGATACAAAAATGCGCCACACCTAAGAATTGTTCGGTTTTTTCTTAAAATTTTCACATAATAGTTTTACATTAAGTGGTAACATATTAGTGCTCGGGAAGTTTCAAATTCTAAGAATATTCAATACCTTTACTCAAAGAAATAAATGAATGATGCGGCAGAAATGTAGCGCACAGAGTACGCTAAAAAGTGAACTAATTCAGAGTCAAAACGAATTCAAATTGAGTAAAATTGATTTTCATATGGTGCCAAGTATCTGCTTACTCCATTCTTACGTACTTATTTCAAATACGTACTATTCAAATCAAGTAAAATGTTGTCAACCGAAGTTTCAATTACTCGTTTCAAGTAAAATTTACTTGTTTTGAGTAGATTTGGTATATTTAATTGGGGTATGCTTTCAACCTAAATTCAGTGCGAGCTTTTTTAGTGTATATTCTAACCAAATGTATTTCACGACTTCAAGTCGACTAAGCGATATCCGTTCAGCTGGTAGACACAATAAATCTGGTTGATAGACTGGCTGGTTGGTAGACATGATAAATCTCGGAAATCTTTATGAAACTTCATAAAAATTTTAAAAACCTAAAAGAGATTCTAATGTCTTACTGGATAGCAGCCTATGATTGCAAATTGACTATATCGGTTTATCCGAAATTAAATTTTTCGCCTGCTAGGCTGGCTGGCTGGAAGCACACGATAAATCACGCAAATCTTTATGAAACTTCGTAAAAATTATAGAACTTCCTAAAAGAGATTCTAATGTCTTTCTGGATCACAGCCGATGATTGCAAATTGACTACATCGGTTTATTCGAAATTAATTTTTTCGGCTGTAACTCTTTATTCATAGACTGCAGTAAGAAATTTGTCCACTATATTGGCTTGTAATGCCTTTCAGAATTCGAAGAAATAAAACAATTAGTCTCTTCCCTACTATTCTGCACAAATGATCGATTTGGCGTGAACAGCCATAAGTTAATATATTTTCTATAGTAGCGTTCAGTCCTTGTCAATGCAGGTCAACTGAATTAAAAGGTAGCAAATTGCTTCAATCCTTCTTGTACCTCCTATAAAAATTGATCGATTTTCTTAAGTTAACTTTTTTCCCCCTATAATCTCTAATTTGTTGATCCTTTGTAATTCAAATTTTTGTCCATAGGAGTACTTTTTAATGCTTGCTGAAAATTCGAAAAAAAATTGATCTTGATCAATTTAGAGATTTAACCCATATATTCATATGCAAATGGAGGGCATTATCGCATTCCCTACACATACTGACCGATTTATCGAAATTTATTGTTGATGACCCCTAATTCATGGACTGCAATTACTTAAATTTTTATCATTTCTATTGCATTGTAATGCTTGGTAAAATTTGAAGAAAATCGACCGGAGAACCACGTCCTTTTTGGGAATTCCCATTCAATTTCCTTTAGTTAAGCCATATATTCCTGGAATAATAATTTTTCACTCAGAATGTATCAGGAATGTAGTAAACTCATTTCTGCAAATGGAAATGGATTAAGCCGCTCTTCCCACTCGGGCTACCTCGCGTACAAATTGGCCGATTTGGCAAAAATCGGTTGTTCATCTATAATTCCCAAGTCGTAGGTTTAGAAGCTCATAATTTTACTCATTTTATTGTTATCCATTTAGTGGTTTCAAACCGCCAGTCTGGCAAGGCTGTCAGCTGTTAAATAACTGTCATCTGAAGTGTTATTTATTTAGTGAAAGGTTTGCCATTTACGAATATGGGTCGTTTAAAAACCGAAGAAGACGTAAAAATAGCTAAAGTTTCAAAAGTGTTGATTCACATGTGGGCTTTCAAACAAATTTTTCTTCTGCGATGATACTCATTTCTCACTCGGTGGTTACGTCAGCAAAAAAAATTGTTGCATATGGAACTCGGAGAACATAGAAACGATTGTGGGAAAGCAATTGCATCCGGAAAAAGTAACTGTTTAGTGCGCAATATCCTGGAGGTGTCATTGGGCCGTATTTTTTTCGAAAATGGCGCTGGAGGAACCCCAAAAGGATACACTGTGGCAACCAAACTGGAGGGGGTCATTTAAATGACATTGTATTTCAAGGTTCAAACATTATAATGAAAAACAAGCTTCATCGAAGCGATAGCTTTATGTGTGTTTTATTTAACTTTACTTTTAAACCCGAAAAATTGATAACCCTATATTTCATTTGGACCTGACTGAAATTCCTGAACTGGATTTCTATACCATTCAATTGCCACACACACATTTTTATGAAATATTCTGTAGTTATCACAACATTTTCGAAAAGCATTCTTGATATTAAAACGTATTTATGACATTTTCGAAAATATTGGTTTTCAATCGCAAAATTTGCTATACCGATCAATCTTAAATTATTTTATCTTTTTTAAGCTTTCAATTTTAGTGTGTTAAGCAAAAACTATGCTGAACACTTTTCTACGACGATTTCAAAACTGTTTAACTGCAACGAAAAACATGGTTAAGCCTTATATTCGGAAATAAGTTCTTGCAAAAATCATCATACAGTTTCAGACAATAAAACTGGTTCGGCTGTTATTGATTTTGAATACCCTACGTACGTACTGCTATCTGTTATTCTTGTTTGAGCAGCGTCCATCGCGATTGCGGTTTGCAAAAATATAGAAGTATTGAATACTTGACTGTGCATTTTTCATTAGCCTAAAGCCCTCTCGGAGTCTAAAAATAGAAGTGCATATAAACTCGGTGAATTTGAGAAGCTCTCTATTGCCCCATCCAAATTGAGGCTTCTTTCTAATCAAGCTCCTCCCGTTTAAAATTCAAAAACATCACATATTCCTTAAATTTTAAAATTCTGCAGCTTGAAGATTTCCTTATTTGACGTTTTGAATTAAAAGCTATCGTGTTATTTCTTCACCCACTCTCCTCACTCACTCGTAATCACTTTCCAAATTTGTACAAGTTCAGTTTGGTCTGAGCCAAGCGGCAGGCAGTAGCAGCTGGCGATGGTTGATAGTTGACGGTTGGCGTTGCCGTAGCACCAATTACAATTGAATTGAATTGAATGAATTTAATTTATCTTGATTTAAAATTGCAACCAAACACAAAAGTGATTTTCTCGTTGCGTTGTCATTCAGTTGTTACTGAGATTTTCTTTTGCTTGTGCCGTTCATTCTCGTCTTCTTCGTCCACACCGTTGTTCTTTTCAATTTATTTATTTTTTTTTTTGTGGTAGTTATTTTTTATTATTTGTTGTTGTTCTCTAGTGTAGTTTACTTAATTTACCGAATTATTTAGTGGTTTTGTTGATGTAACCGTTAAACTACAATTCGGCCGCTTTGAACAACCGCACTCGTTGAATTCCCGTTTCGTACTGATGAAAATTCTGTGTTGCAAACTCCTGTCCACCCAGCAATTGTTTATGCCGTTGACAGTGCCGACGATGATGATCATCGCAGTGGCGTTGGCGATGACGATGACGACGCTGACGATGTGACGTACTTGCGTTGACGATGGCCATAATGTTGGCAGTGGTCGTATTTCTATCTACATATGTTGGTACTTTGTGTCTCTGTTTATTTGGGGTCTGGTGTCCTCCGCATCGGTCCGCTGTCTACGACGGACTTTCGAGTGTGCTCATTGTAAGCAGTTGAATTGTGCGGTCGTAGTTTGAGTGCCTCATTATTTGTGATTATGCCTTCTAGTTTTTGCGCTCGCTCTGCAAAATTGTGCAACTGTATCATCATGGAGCTTGTAGTAGTATTTCGATTTCCCCCAAAAATGGCTGCTGGTGGGCTTCATGTTGAAGTAAACATAATGAAGCACAGTGGTTTGAGTACTATTTAGAATGTGGTAGACGATGGCTATCTGTTGATTCGTTAGGGTATTTTGAATAAACTCCGAATGAAGGTTTTGTTAAAATTGCGCTACAATAAGGAAGAACACTTTATAAGGCCCCAGTAGAGCTGGAGCAAATAAAACTTTTATACGATGTAGTAAGAGATAATGAAAATCCTTCCCCACAACACATACACCTAGTAAAATATCTCTTTGTGCACCAAAAACAGGGATGAAGGTATATAAAATTTGATACGCAAGTCGATCGAGCGATGCCCGGTTGCCTGTTCGCTTGGCAAGTAGACACAATTGCTGCCATAAATCTTCATGAAAATCTTAAGACTTGGCGAGGCTCAATATTTTGTCAGATCGTAACCGATTACTACCTTCCTCTCATACGAATTGACCGATTTCCCGAATCCCTATAATCACCACGTAATGCACGAAAAGTACCCACGTGTGAATCACCACTTTTGTAGTAAGTTTTAACTATTTGTTCGCGTTCTCCAGTTGTTAAACTATCCATATTCGTAAATGGCAGACCTTTCACTAAATAAATAGCACTTCAGATGGCAGTTATTTAACAGCTGACAGCCTTGCCAGACCGTCGGTTTTGAAATCACTAAGTGGATAACCCTGCATATGAATAGTCGATTTTTCCACTTTCGGCTTTTTCAAACAAGTGAAAAGTCGTTTTCAAGACATTTTGACATTTTCAAAAGTAGGGAAAGTTATATTTTCGTAGTTTTTATCGGAAATTTGTTAAGTCGCGCATTCTATGTTAGCCATTTGCCACATGCAACACGATACATGTTCTAAAAATAGAAAATGTACCTTTTTTTAACTTATCATTACTTCTTTAAATGCAAAAAACAGGTAGACTCATAGTGCAAACACAAGGTTGGATGGGTTTTATAAAATACTGATATCCAGTTGCTTGCGGTTATTGCAATGACTTCTTTTGAACCTTGTATGGAAGAGTTTTTTGCTTTGTTTTTTGGTTCCTAATCTATATATATATTTATAGGAATCAATGTGTTTCCATGTGTTACACACGGGCTTCAAAACCGCCCACCTGATATTGATGGAAAATTTTTATAGGTTGTTTCTTAGGTGCCGGAGTAGTTTGTGGAATAGTTTGTTCTTTACACTGATTTACTGTAGAAACTATACCAGATATCTGGGAAAGAACCGTCAAAATTCAATCACAATCGGAGACTATAGATAGGGAAGACTCGAAAAACATAAGCAGGGCACCATGATTGATGAATTTTTATTTGTGTGGAGTGTGATATTCCTCTCCTTTAGTTGTAACTGAATTACTGTATAAACTATATAAGATATCTGGGAAAGAACCGTCAATACGAGTATGTAATCGCAATCGAAGACTATAGATAGGAGGAGACCCGAAAAACATAAGCAGGACGCCATGGTTGATGAATTTGTATTAGACAATCGGAATACAGGAAAGGATAACAATGCAGATAGATAGGTATTAAAACTTACAGACTTTTTTTCAAACTCCGGAGGGAATTACAAAAGCAATTTTGACCTACAACTATGCTATAATAAATAGCACCATAAACACGAAAGCGCATTATAGGAAGACAATTTAAATTTTTGAGGCAACCCGAATTGTCTATGATTTTTTTGTCCAATATTGCGTCATGCAATTAAAAGCTTTTGATTGGTATCGAAAACAAAATAGCATGAGTGCGGAAGTAGATGAATTCGTTAACTCAAACAGGCCAACCAATTTGAGCCTAGTTAATAGCTATTCTATGCTGACAAAACGACTGCAGGAATTAAACACCATTTAAAAACTGATGGGCTACATTGGCACTGAGAGCGACGGTAGTCATATGGAACATTTTACTAAAAAATTATAATTTTTTATAAATAATGGCAATAGTTTAGTCTTGATTTATAATATAAATTGTGTGTTTAGTGAATTTCGAGTTCCAACGAAACTGTGCTTTACGAAATGTGCTTACAGTGTTGATTTGGATTTATTTAACCGATATTCTGTTATAAGCGCTGTACGCATTCACCCACCTATGAGTAACCCTCATTTCACATGTGTATTGTGTTAGCGATAATTTATCATTTCCCACGGCGATTTGTATGGGTTAATCATTTTGTGAGTGAGTAATGGGTATTACTCATTAAATGCGTACTCTGATTATAATCCTAACAATCCTAACAAAACCTTACCTTAACCTTATCGACCGACGCAATGGTTTGGTAAACGTTGGTTTTGTATGCGTTTGCAAACAATTCAGTGACGAGTGAGTAAGTGAACATATTGTGCGACTCATATAATTCTATTTATAAATAAATTCGAACACTGAAGATTCAGACTGATATTTTAAGCAGAATATGTGTGCATGTGAAATTAGACAGAAGGGGAAGGGGAGATATTAGTAATCAAAAGCTGAGAATTCTTTAAATAATAGCAACCCATAAAGTCGGCTGAAAAATACAGGTTGGCGCACCAATTGTGCTACAATAAGAAATTTAAATAAATTTTAATCAATGTATTTTATTTATTGTACAGAAAATTAAATTTTATTTATTTTATTTAAGTTAAAGGTCGCGGCTTTTGGTGTCTTAGGCGCTGATATATGTGTAATTATGTAGAAAATAAATATGTTTATATAAATTGGATAAGGGTTCTAGTTTAATCTGATTGAGCATTAAAAAATTCATAAAAATTCAATATCCGAAAACAGCCAACTTAGATATTTTTTCTCGAAGTTACCGAAATTATTCCGCCTTTCCAATATAAAACCGAACCGGCTAGTACATTTAGATATATGCAATTGATCTTATAGACTTTTTTCCCAAAGTTCTTACATCCGATTTAATTATGTTTTCACCTACTAAAACATTTTGCAAACAGGAAAGAACTGAATTTCTTACTTCGCTTCAAATTGGAAAATTTGGTCAACCACTGAGTTGAGATTCGGATTTCGGTCATTCCCCATTTCTGCCATTTCGTAATTTAAAAAATCTGCACAAAAATATGAATTTTATAGGTATTTCCAGAGACTAAAATGATGAAATTTTTATCTGACTTCTCCGAATATTAAAATTTGTTTTACACAATCGTTTTGTATGCAAATATTGTGTTCTTATCTCATCTACTGTAGTATTTGTCTCAACAACAGGAAAAAGCCAACTTGTTCATTTTTTTGCTGAAATCGGCCAAAATGAACTCATTGCCCCCCGCCACGTACAGTTTTAATTAACATATTTTACTACACCTTATTGGAAGTATAAACACTTTCACTTTTCGGTCACCCTGGGATATGTTTTGCATAAAATAATCGAAATTTTTTAGAAATAGTTATTTTTGTCAACTACCGATTTCGATTTCCTCAATTTTGTATCTTTCTATAACGAGATTACAGAAGAACAGTTGTCCAGTCCACGATAATCCAGACAAAAATACGGATTTTGCAGATATATAAACGTCTTAAGAGGGGTTAGAACAAAGTAAAGTTTACTCGTGATTGCAGTTGTTTTTATTTAGACACATATTTATGTGTAATTTAAGTTTGAAAATTCCATGTATTCCACAAGTTATTGCGATTTTCCAAGACAGTAATTTTTTAAAAAAACGTAACATTTCTAAATACTAATGTAAGAAGAAATATTTTGTTTATTATTATAGTTTACGTCATTAAAGCTCATGGTATCATCTAAGCGCTTTTTTTAAATTACGTATATTTCAAAAGTTATAACAAATTTTTAAAATATAGGTACCAATTTATACCAAAACATTCAATATCTCAAAATAAAAAATCCTGAGTTAAGTCGTTTTTCCTTGCAAGCACAGATATTAGTGAAAGTCATTATATCGTATATTTCAAAAGTTATAACAAATTTTTAAAATATAGGTACGAATTTATACCAAAACACTCAATATCTCAAAATAAAAAATCCTGAGTTAAGTCGTGTTTCCTTGCAAACACAGATATTAGTGAAAGTCATTATATCGACTTAAATGTGCCACATCGAATAATTGTTCGATTTTCCCTATATTTTACACAAAGTAGTAAAAGAAAATCAGAGACGGAAAAATTTAAAATTCAAATAATTTTTTCCCCCATACAATTAATTCTCATCCTAATTATAATTGCTGTTGACTGTTGCAAATAAAAAAGTGAAGAGGGTGGTACTAACGCTAACCGACTTGACGTACGAGGTGTTATCAAAAAATAACCGTTATTTTCCAATTTTTATTCACCAATAACTATCTTGTCCCCTTCAAAGCAATTCCCCTCAGATATAATACACTTATGCCAGCGTTTTTTCCAATCCTCGAAACACTTCTGAAACACGCTTTTTGGTATCGTCAACAGCTCCTGTTTCGATTTTTCTTTTATCTCCTTAATCGTAGCATCGGTGTCTTCAGTTTTGGGAAGAGGAAAAAGTAAGGGGGGGTCAAGTCCGGTGAATACGGTGGTTGAGGCGTGATTGTGGTTTTGTTTTTGGCCAAAAACTCACGCACAAGCATCGATGTGTGAGCTGGTGCGTTATCATGGCGCAAAATCCATGATTGGTTTTCCCACAATTCTGTGCGTTTCTGACGAATTGCTTCGCGCAAACGGCGCATAACTTCAAAGTAGTATTCCTTATTGATCATGCGACCTTGTGGCAAGAATTCATGATGCACCACGCCATTGCAATCCAAGAAAGCAGTGAGCAAAACCTTTACATTTGATCGAACTTGAACTTGAACTTGGGATGATTGGGCTTTTGTTTCAATGTCATAGCCATACACCCATGATTCGTCACCAGTTATGACCTTTTTGAGGAAATGTGGATCGTCGTTGACGACGTTCAACAGCTTCTGAGCGATGTCCATGGGACGTAGTTTTTGCTCAAAATTTAGCAATTTTGGAGCAATCTTCGCTGCCGCACGTTTTATGCCTAAAACATCCGTAAAAATTGCTTGGCATGAGCCGACAATTATCCAAAATCATTTTCTTCACTGCTTCAATGTTTTCATCGGTTGTTGACGTGCTCGGGCGACCAGGACGAGCATCGTCATTGACATCTCGGCCTTCCTTAAGCCGGTTACATCACAATTGAACTTGTGTTCTGCTCATAGTAGACTCGCCAAACGCCACAGTCAACATTTCAAATGTCCTTGCACATTTAATTTCATTTTTACACAAAACTTAACACAGTTAATAGTAAAAAGTCGAAGAGCACACCAAAACACGACTAAACTTTTTATCTGTCAAAAACAAACTGACAAAGTGGCTGAAAATCGAACATACGTAACTCACGAAATTTGAAAATAATGGTTATTTTTTGATCACTCCTCGTATATATGGTGCCAGAAGTTTTAAAACAACTATTTTGGTGAAAAGTGGCTACATTAAAAAATATAAATTTTAAGTTTCAAGGCGCCTCGTTGTTTAGTATTTTCATTTGAGCCATCAAAAGTAAACGATGTCATTGTGAGCTAGCTGAAGTGAAGGGATTTGAAGGGATTTTAAAAAGTGGTATACATCGTATATTGATTTTGATTCGTATGTGAGAAAGCTGCGCTCAAGATGGATGCCGCGCTTGCTTTCAATATTTTTATTGATTATCTTCAGAAAGGGAAGACCATCAACGACGTTTGTTATGCTAATTTATTGCAGCGTTTAGGTGATGAAATTATGGAAAATTTGGCGAAAAAGAAAGTATTGTTTCATCAAGACAATGTTCCAGTTCACAAATCCACTGCTGCGATGGCCAAATTAATGAAATGAAGCTCGAATTGCTTCAACACGCACCTTGTCCTCCAGATTTAGCTCCCTCAGTCAGTTTTCTATTTCCAAACTTGAAACAATGGCTCGGTGGTTTGTTTTCCATTTGCCAACAACGAATAGGTGGATTCCGCAGTTGATGGCTATTTTAAGGAGTCTGCTAGCTCTTGTTATAGACAGGGTATAGAAGTTATTGAATATCGCTAGAAAAAGCGTATCGAGCTAAAAGAAGATTATGTTGAAAAATAAAGAAAAATTTTCCTATATATTTTATGACCTCCTTTAGTCGGCTAGCTTGTGGACCACTCTCGTACGACTTTGTTGGTAAAGTGATGAGGAAGATTTTAATTGAAGATCTTTACGTTTGGCCCATGATTTCTACATGTTGCTAGGTGTTTTCTTGAAGAAATGAAAGAATGTAGCGCAAAAGATATATTCATTAACCAATTTTTGATTTTTTCAAGTGGATAACTTACAAACAATTTGTAAAACGTAATTAAATCATCCTACAAAATAAAAAATAAACCTGTTTCTAAACATCCTCTGCCAAAAGATCTGATAGCCACAGCAATATTATCAATTAGCCCCTCAAACCACTGTGCAAACTTAAAAGCTTACTGAAAACATTTTCAGTTCGCATTATTATTATTGCGTTGCTTTTCGACTAACGCAGGTCTCGTGATTTTAATGGACGCTGACGGTCTGCCGATGCCGGTAATGATGGTTTGGCCGTCCCTCTGCTGACCGCCTGTCTACCTCTGCTATTTTCCTGGGGCAGATAGTCGGCAAAAATTCAATTATTGTGATTTGATTATTATGTACATGCAGTTGTGGCTTAATTTTTCATGCCTTTAATAATTTGACGTTTCATCAAATGTAACCTGACATGTTGTAATGAGTTCTGCTGTCTGCTGCCCGTCAGTCAGCCAGTAAACCGACTAGCCAGCCAGGCTCAACCTCAGCCAGTTGCCTTGCTGTGTCTGTTTGTATGTGTCGTGTTGTGCTGCGTTTCGTTGTTACTTTTGCACTTCGCATACAATTTGTGCCACTGAATACTTTAATGATTTTGTGGGGTTTTCACTTTAATTGATATTCGAAACATGTCCACCAACCATCGCTCGCAATCAAGCAGTTATTTTTAGTTGTGATTCTAGAGATGAATCAAAAAATTCTTAAATAGCAAATAAATATTGGTAGAGGACTGGAAATAGAATGTACTGTAGACACATAGTTTTACGTAAAAGTGCGGCTCTTAATGTGAAATAGTTGTGTCAACGTGATGTCAATCATCAGCGGCTGGCAGCAGTGACATTCTTTTGGACTGAGTCGCACTAGCCCATTTTAAAATGTTTTCGCAATTAAATTAGTTTATGATTGGAATTACGCATTTTTTCTCAACTAGAGGCTGCCATTTTAATGGCGGATTGCAAATTAATGAGTCTTGTTATGGAATTCTGAATTTGCTTTGTGGGATACTGCTATTTGATTCCGGGTATTGTGATATAAAATAATGAGCCATTATGATGTCGTTCGTCCGTCGAAGGCAAGTTGTTATGATTGTGTTTAACGATCTAATGATGTTACATATATTAGCAAGAACTTATGGCAACTCTCATGCATGAAACAAGAACGATGTTGTTGCTGTTTTATTAAAGGGACATAAGGAGGGAAATATTGGCTTTGTATTTTAAAAGAATATGGTACGAAGGTATGGCAAGAACTTTTTTTTTGAAACATATTACTTTCTGACAAGTATAATTTGATAGATGCTGGCTATTTTGATGATAGATTTACGCCATCCGAATTTTTTCGATGATTAACATCAGTGATTTTCGGTGATTTAATTTTATTTAAAAGTACACCGGAAATTTGCTTGTGATTCATATTCGAAACAAATAAACGAATAAACATTCACTTCACTTTGAATGTTTTTGGGGGTGCAAATAATTGATGTTCTATTAACGATTTTTTAAGTTGTTAAAACAAAAGAAAAAGACGTCAGCAAAATACTAATGTGTCAATGTTCCGGAAATGGAATTTCCAATTTCTGAAATAATCATTTCTGGTGTCCGAAAGATTTGTTAAAAATGATGTTCAGCAGGTAATGTCAAGAAATTTGTCAAAACTCGGCATTAAACTATTTGAAAATGAAGCCTACAGTCGCGAATGTAGCTTTATTTTGGCTTCAAAAGATACCTTTTACAACTCTCTTCAATGTAGAACCAATTTTCTAAATCGATAAAATAAAAAAGTCAATCCAGAACACTTCATCTGATCCATAATAAATTTTGTTCCCTCCCTCTCTTTCTCTCTCTCTAAAATTCGATGCCGTTGTATCACTGCCCGCACAAAAATCTACATTTAAATCTCAATATCATTGCCTTTCGCTTAAAAAATTAGTCAAATCGGTTGTTAAATATGCTATTCAGTTTCAAGTTTTCAAAATTACTGCATTCAGATTTTTTTCTTTGAAAAACAGTTCAAATTAAGTATCATAGTGAGATTATAATGGAACAAATATTCTTAAAATTTGGGAGAATATAAAATTTTATTTCATTTTGAACGAATATGCAATTGTAAATTAAAAAACTAGTATTATTGATAGCAAATTCACAACATTAAAAGCAACTTTACTAAGTTTTGGAGAGTCTGAGGTGGTTTCCAGCAAAGAAAATTTGCTATATTGCAAAATTTAGAAACATATTTTTAAATTTTCGGATTATGGACCACTTCGTCGGAGGGCGCATTTAAAGTTTTATCTTATTTATCCAGTGAAATATCTTTTTTTTTTTGTATGGTTCAATAACCTGGCTCTAAAATTAGGACGGCTCCTTGCAAAAATGTATAAAATTGTTTCTTTCTGGCGTCTATTAAAAACTATCGCATACAGTTTTGGTTAGGAAATAAGTGGTGAAAATATTAAAAAAAAAATCTAAAAAATGGTCACTTTCTTCAAGTTGGATTTAGTTTTTGCACGAGCAAGTTTATGTCCTACTGTGGCAACTTGTCCCAATGGCACTGAGATTGTTTTCAGCACCGGGGTTGCCACCTGTAGCATAGTGGACGATGTGTCCACTTACCGCCAAATAAGGGAGTGTGTCAAAAACGCTCATTTCTCCCACATAGCATATCGACCTTCCTGTTTTTCATTGGAAATCTAATTTCTCTTTGAATTTTTCAATAATCACGCTTTTTAAAAAGTATTTGAGCCGGATGTTTTCGATGTCTATTAATTCCCTCCATATACATATAGATTTTAATAAATGAATAAATAGTATGAATTGTGAAAAAAGACATTGAAAAGTTGCACACAGTTAGAGTATTCGAAACCGAAACCTAAAACCACCATATGTCATTTCCTAATATCGGTTTGGGTTTAACCAAAAACAAAAAAAAAATCCTTCCATCCCATGAATGAGATATGGGAGAGCTTCTCACATTCAGTGAGGTTACACGCATTCTATTCTCAAACTCACTCAACGGGACCTACAGTTTTAACGTCGATTCCGAACGTCACAGCATTTACAACACTTGCCGAATACTTGACTGCCCAAAGAGTTCGTCAGACACATCGATAAGTTGAACTATAGCCGCGTGTACTATCACCGCGCCACGGTTGGTTATGCCTCGTCGGTTCTTGAAAAGGTTGTGGAAATATATAAGAATGGGAAGTTAAATGAGTAAATTAAAATTTCTATACAATTATAGTGACTTTATTCTGACCGACAAAATTTACTATTCCCAATAGTCTGGTAACATACATACAGGCTTGCCCATATTCGACGGACCCATCTGGCAACGCCATAACTTTTGACAGAGATGTCAGATCGCTTAATGACATACCGCGTTTGAAGCGTCAGTCCAAGCAGATTTTTACCATGGAACAATAAACGCCACGCGAGCCCTCTGAAATAGTTGAAATTTACATTCAACAGAAGAAGTCAATTGTGAAAACTCAACGTGCTTTTAAAATATTAAAAAATGTGAGAAGTGCGCCTTCTAAGAACACCATTAAGCGTTTATACGAAACATTTTCGACTGGTGAGGCTCTTTCTAATCCGAAGAGGCCAAATAAAAGTCGACCAAGGCGATCGGCCGAGAATATCGCTGCCGTACGAGCCAGTGTTGAGAGGTTCCCAAGAACATCCCAAAAACGCCGTTCTCAGCAGTTGGGCATGGCTCGGTCCACTTTACAACGGATTATTCGTGTTCATTTGCATTTGTTCCCGCACAAAATTCAATTGACGCAAAGATTGTTGCCTGCGGACAAGCCTCGTCGATTGGAATGGGCCCAACGAGTCATCGAAATGGCCGATGATGACGAGCAATTTTGGAACAAAATTATCATGTCCGATGAAGCCCATTTCACATTGAATGGGACCGTAAATAAGCAAAATTGCCGTATTTACGCCACTGAAAATCCTCAGGAGATTCAAGAATTGCCTCTTCATGACGAAAAAGTCACAGTTTGGTGCGGCGTTAGTGCGAAAACGGTCATTGGGCCGTTTTTCTTCCAAAACGAAAATGTCCATGCTGTTACCATCAACCAGGAGCGTTATCGCGACATGATGACCAATTTTGTGATGCCAATTATTCGTCGAAAGCGTATGAGGCAGTTCTGGTTTCAACAAGACGGCGCTCCACCGCACACAAGTCACATAACAATCGATTTTCTGAAGAATTTGTTTCCGGGCCGTTTGATGTCGAAAAGTGGTGATTTGGACTGGCCACCGCGTTCGCCCGATTTGACGCCCGCTGACTTCTTCTTGTGGGGACATTTGAAGTCAAAGGTTTACGTTAACAAGCCAAGGACCGTAGAAGAGCTCAAGGACAAGATTCGTGAAGAAATAGTCGCTATTCCGGCCGAAATGTTGGCGAAAACGATGGAAAATGCTGCAAAAAGGGCACAATACGCCATCAACGCTAGAGGCGGCCATTTGAGAGATATCATATTCAAAAATTGATGTAAACAAATCTACTTGGAACAAATTAAATGAATAAGATTGCCAACCGCCAAATTTTTATTTTTTTCTTTGATTTTTTTTTTTTAAAAACATGGGTACGTCGAATATGGGCAACCCTGTAATTCCTGTAATTAAAGGTGCCACATTTTTCAAATTGTTTCTCGATTGAGGATATGTATGTGATATCTTTTATCATTTCAAACTATTTGACCTTTAACTATCCAATAGGTCTTTTTCAAAATTTGAAAATTAATGCTTGTCTTCTGAAATTTTACAAAAAATAAATTATGTTTATGTTTATTTTTTTGTTTAAGTAATGATGCTGTTATTATGTAAAACCCAGCAATGATAAAGTGTTACACTTAGTTGGGCATACAAATTACTTTTTTCACCATTATATATAGAATGACCAAGCGATCAGAAATTTTTGCCACATGTTACAACTTTCTTTCTCACAGAAAACAAATCTATTAAACTGCTGAATTTATTTTATTTTTCATTCATATTTGTATGCATTTATCAACCGTAATATTTAAAATTGATAACTTTCTAATCATCTGTTAAAAATTCGGATGTATCTATTGTAAAAGTAATTTTTTTTTTTTTTTCAAAATACTAGCAACACATTCGATATATTATACCAATTTCGCTTTTCATAATAACGATTCGTATTTTTTACCATAAAAGAGTTTTTCATTTAATTTTAGCCCGAACAAAATCTGTTTAACCTGTTTAAACTTTTTTTTTGGAATAACTGGAACCCTGATTTTCCGAAAAAGTTGATTTTCGAGTTAAAGTTTAAATCGGTTAAAGCTTTTTGTCGAATAACTTTAACCCAGATTTTTCGAAAAAGTGGGTTTCCGAGTAATTCGGTTCGGTTTCATGAAAATGAAAAGTCAAATATTTGGTTACTCCAGATGTAGTCCATGTATTACCAAATTTTTCCTTACTGGATCAATTTTGCCCGCTTATGCCGCCTGCGATCTGTAGTATAGAGGACATCCTACGCATTGCCAAACAAGTGGGCGTATAAGAAATATTCATTGTAACTTTACTTTACTTACTTTACTTAGTTTTTCCAGTGAAAATGGATATTTTTATGTTTCAATAATTAATACCCACAATTAGGCCACATAAAAATTGTTGTGAGCTGGTCTTTTTCACACAGTATTCAGTCATAATCTAATTTCCAGAATCTGTTCTATCTCTCCTTGTACTGCTATCTATAAACGGTTTCAGTTCTAGTACGGATAAGTGGGTCTACAGGGCCGGTTTTGTCTAATTTCACATTTAACTTGGTTATGAATATTAACAATTTTGTATTCCATATGTTATCTATCTATATGGTTATCCATTTAGTGTTTTCAAAACAGCTGGTCTGTCACGACTGTTAAATACCAGTCATCTGAAGTGTTATTTATTTACGTAATGAAAGCTTTGCCATTTACGAATATGGATTGTTGTTTATCAACCGAAGAATGCGTAAAAATAGTTAAAACTTACTACAAGAGTGGTAATTCAAACGAGGGCTTTCAATTGGACAAAATTTTCTTCAGTGATGAAGCTCATTTCTCATTCGGTGGTTCCGCCAACAAGCAAAATTGTCGCATATGGGACTCGGAGAACCCACAAGTGATTGGGGAAAGTGATTGCATTCGGGAAAAGTGGCTATTCGGTGCTTGTTATGGTCTGGAGGTGTCACTGGGCCGTATTTTTTCGAAAATGATGCTGGAGAAACC
Source organism: Philornis downsi (assembly GCA_019455685.1). Lineage (NCBI taxonomy): Eukaryota > Metazoa > Arthropoda > Insecta > Diptera > Muscidae > Philornis > Philornis downsi. Next base: position 1,164,318 of record JAHXMU010000658.1, on the reverse strand, counting down.
CCTGCTGCAACCAATCCAGAGGCGGTCATTTAAATGAAATTGTATTTCGTATATAATGGCAACGTCCAAGCATTATGATGAAATAAAAAATTCATCGAAATCCTAGCCTTATGTGTTTTTTATTTAACTTTACTTTTGAAACCGAAAAATGGATAAACTACAGATTGAATGGTCCGATCTTTATTTTGCTTTCAACAGATACGCGGACTGACGAATGGACTTCCTTAGATCGGTAAAGATTTTTATGACGATCAGAAATATGTATACTTTGCGGAGTCTCAGATAGGTATTTTTAGTTGTAAGAAATGAAATGACAAAACGAGCATACTCCTATGCATTAATGGATGTAAATATTTTTAACTTCATTTAGTAGTTTCTATTATTGGCTTGATTCCGTAAAATTTAAAAAAAATGGTTCTAGTCGGTACATGTGTTCATATATCTTTCATACAATGATGATATAGGTTAACTTCCGCACATTTTGGTATTTTTTTGGTATTTATACTGTAACTGTCGTCAAAGAATTTGCCAAGGAAGTTGCCTTGATATTAAGATGAAATCTTTGGCCTGTAGAAGAAAGGTGTGGATGCCAGGTATCTTAATAAATTCTTGATTTTATCGAGGCTCTAAATATACGCTTTGCGTTCAGCAATTTTTAAAAATTGCAAATTTTTGAAAAATTTCTATTTAAATTTTTTGGAATCATTATACGAATACTTTTTGAGGGCTTTTTGGTGTTCCGTGGTAATTAAGACCAGGTTACATCGAACCCAAGGACATTCATTTTTTCCATTCTTAAACTCCCTTCAACTGTCGTTCAACCTTTGTGCACTACGGCGTTATTCCTTTTCCAAATTCAGCCTAAACATAATTTATTTTCAATTTGCCAAAGTTCTAACATACTTTTCTCTACTTCTTATCTTTTACTATGAATGAAAACTTAATGAGAATTTAAACTTCCTTCCGTAAAGGGCGAAATCAGGTCTATCCGCAGTTGGCGTAACGTAAATGCGCCGCAATTGTAACGCAAATATAATTTGTTTTCCTTTATCACTGCAACCGAAAAAGCCGGTAGGCAAAGCAGAAACACCGACCGACCGATGAGGCCAACCCATGCATTTACTAGCAGCGTCCGTCCGTCCACACACATAACCATTATTTAGTATCTAGTATCTCGTAAATTCAGGCATACTCACTATTCAGTCGCTCACGAAGCAGATTCGTAAATTGATTTAAATGTACACTACTTTCCTTTGCCACTTGCTTCTTGTCGCCGCCACTACGATTTTTATGCGATGGATACTGATGATACTGGTGCAAAACGGCAGTAGCAATAGAATACGCGGACGGACGTCTGTGTTAAATCGTATGTATCTAAAAAATACCCAATCTTTTTTACGTTAACTACCGTCCATTTCTTGTTGTTGTATTCGTCGTCATCGCACTTGCCGATGAGGAGAAGACCCGGAGGAGATGATGTGACGACTTGATGGAGGAAAAAGTGTATACATTCATAGAAAAATTCGATTGTCAGGAAAATAAATCGCAATGAATAATTCAATAATAATGCTGTTGGTGGCTGACGATGATGATGGTAAACATTAGGAAGCACAAATAATCTAATGAACTCAATGACAATAATTCATTTCTTTTCCAATTATATAGCAGGTTATTTTCTTTTGCCTGGAGAAATATCAATAAATTGTTGACGAATATTTCACTTTTTTCTTTCATTTGCGGCAAATTATTTAATTACAAACACCGACACTGTTACTGTTATTCAATTTATCGTTATTTGTTAATTCACATCTCTTGTACATTCCTTGTTTTTGTGTTTTTCTTGCATTAACTATTTTTCTGGGTATAGGAATTTTCCTTACGCACGTTTGCAGAGGCCAAATTTACGTCTGTTATGCCGGAAAATTTACAACAAATTAAAGCTTTTCATTCGTTGACATTTCTCACAATGTCCCGTAGCCATCAAAATGTAAAAAGGGGCAGTTTTTGGGCCTATGTATGATGTAAATTTGTGAACTTTGCATAAAGTTAAGTAAAATATTGTTAATTTAGTCTATATAATTAAATTTCGATTATATATCTGAAAAGTTATCAATTTCTGTTCCCAATAAATTATTTATATTACAAAACTTACTACTGTAAAATACAACTATGCTTATTGCGAAAGTTATTCATCAACAGCAGCAAGCGACAACTAACATACTTTTGGGAGCTCATTGCTAAACATGTAACAGATGTTAATATCGAGGTGTAACAGTTGCGGGATTTTGCCTTTGCTTAGCCAAGTACTGTATAAAATTGAACTCTCAAAAATGTTTATTGTGTCACGACTAACTTTGGTTGTGGATGAAAGTGTTGCCATTTTTAAACAATATGAGGTTGTTTATTTTCACCTTGAATATAGATGGCGCACGTTATTCCGTTATCCATGAAGAGACTAACAAATTGTGCGAATCAGTTATTAAAATTATTTTGCAGCGGCAGCTCAGATTGGCAATAAAATGTTGAAATTTTCGATTGAAGGCTAACTTCAATCTAACCGGCTAACTTCAAGTTCAGCTAGGTACTACGTTTCACGAGACATTATTTTGTCGTGAAAAAAATTAGTGGTATTGCCAGCTTTTTTGTATTGGCTTCCAACACTGAAATCGGAAAAACTTATGTATTTACGCCATAATACTCGTATACTCTATAATACTTGTATTGGTTTTAATAAGAGATTAATCCAGGTTTAATCTCTGGTGGTGTTGTTGTGATGCAACTTAGTCAGAGTTGAGAAATTTACAATTAATTTAAGATTTAATATATATAAAATATATAGAAAGAGGGAGAGATAAAAAAAAATTCAAATGAATTGGAGTTAATTCAATATATTTATTTCTAAAGATTGAGATGCTCACCGTGCGAATTGCGTGGCAAAAGTGGCTGATATTGAAACAGCAACTTTGCTGGTAATATTAGATTTTCTATTTTCATTTTTTTTCATGTTTTCTTCAGCTTACAATAACAATTCACAATAATCATTAGGATATTTATCGATAGACTAGTTTTCGGAAAACTATTTAAGTTAACTATTGCGTTATCTTTTATAATATTTAAATTTCATATTTTCAGTGATTAATTTATTTAATTTATAAAATTCAAAATTATTTCATTCGATTTAATTTATAGGGTGATTTTTTAAGATGTAAGTTTTTCATGTTGGCAGCACTGGTTGGTAATGGCGTCCAAACGTCATCTGTCAAAGTGAAAAGTGTACAGTATACTCTGCCATTTCATCATGGAATGACGAATGACCTACCACAACGTCTAATTTTTGGTGAATGGGCCTTACAAAAGCTCAATAAATATCCGCTGTTTTATCGAAAAATTGTGTTCAGCGTTGAGGCTCAGTTCTTGCTGAACTGGATCTGGAGTGATGAACAGCCACATGCCATACATGAATTACCGATGCATTCCGAAAAAACGACAGCTTGGTGCGGTTTATGGGCTGGTGGCATCATCGGTCCATTTTTCTTCAAAGACCCCCGTGGAAGAAACGTTACCGTCAACGGCGAACGATTTTGAGCCATGATACGCGATTTTTTTTTCTTTTTTTTTTGGCTGAGTTGAACTTGGTTGAAATGTGGTTTCATCAGGACGGTGCAACATGCCACACTGCTCGTGAAACAATGGATATGTTGAGGGATGAATTTGGTGAGACGCTTATCTCTCGATTTGGCCCTGTAAGTTGGCCCCCAAGATCTTGTGATTTAACGCCTCTTGATTATTTCTTGTGGGGTTATGTCAAGTCGTAAGTCTATGTGGACAAGCCGAACACTACTGAAGCCTTACAGGATAACATAACACGTGTTGTTCGTGGAATACAGGCCGAAATGCTCGAAAAAGTGACGAAAAATTGGACCTTCCGAATGAACATTTTGAGACGGAGCCGCGGTCAACATTTACATGAAATTATCTTTAAAAATTATCGATTCCAATAAAAAACTTTAATATATGATGCAAATTTGAGTGTTTTCTTCGATTTTTTAAAAAACTACGATTAGAAAATCACCCTTAATAAAATTGGAGGTTTAATATGGAGTTTCATCGCGAAAAGTCAGTTTGGTACCAGCCATTATTGACCAAAGGAAGAGAGTATTTTCTACAACAAACACCGTCAATGGTAAAAATTAGAATATGGGCTATTCGGGCTGATAGCGGACACGGTTTTAATAAACTGTGCTTATCTGTACATTTCTCGTAGATATGACAGGGTTATGAAAAAGAATTGTTTTTAAATCGATGGACTCAGATAGCAGCTTAAATTTAACTAGCAAGGGTGGTGCTGGGAGGTTGGGGCCTTAGCCCTCCCGAGAACTTTTTAGCGTTCCACCAAGGGTGCTCAGACTAGGACTAATTGTTATTCATTATTGTAGGCAAAAATGCTGAGAGATGATATACGATATGAGAACTGAGGCTTCAGTCAAGGAGCTGAGTTACTAAGTTGTAAGACTTTGTGTAATATAATTTTTAGGATATTTCCATTTTCTTATAGCAATGTTGAAGGGCCTTTTAGTCGGTGTCCGAGATAATTTTAAATTTTTACAATGCTGGCATTCTGTTAGTTTTTTTTATAATTTACACTCTCTAAAGGCTCATGTAACTTTTTTACACTTGCCAGACAAACTTTTCGTATACCTTAAATCCAAAAATCTAAAATTCACTTCTTAAATTGTTCTTAAATCAAACTGCTCAATATTTTTTGTAAACATTTGGTAATGAGTGTATTTGCTTTTTATTATCTCATACAGGGTGGCGCATCAATTGTGGTACAATAAGAAATTCAAATAATTATTTTTTTAATCAATGTACAGTGATGTGAAAAATAATAAGGACACTAATGTCAAACTATAACATTTGATCAGAACATAAGTAAAAAGACAAATTGCTAAATATAACTGTACTTATTTTTAGGTAATATATTACAAAAATGAGTTCCATTATGTTTTTTTAAAATTGTTGTTTTTATGTTAAATTTTTTTTAATAAATTAAACTTAAAATACAAATTCACCCTGATAAGGGTCATTTTACTTATTTTGTGATCAAATGTTATTGTTGGGCATAAGTGTCCTTATTATTTTTCATATCACTGTATATCTTTAATTGATTTTTTATTCATTTTATTATTTATTTTTTATTTATTTATTTTTGATTTATTTATTTTTTATTTATTTATTTTTTATTTATTTATTTTTTATTTATTTATTTTTGATTTATTTATTTTTTATTTATTTTTTTTATTTATTTTTTTTTTATTCATTTTGTATTTATTTATTTTTTTTTTCTATATTTATTTATTTTTTTTTATTTATTTCATTTTAATTCGTATAACTAATTGTTTTTGTAGATGGTAGATCGTAAATGACTTCCATGCTCATTCGCACATATACGACATCTGATCAAAAATTTGTTCATTTGCGGGATCACCTTAATTATTGTCCTAATGAACCACTTTAACTTAACCTAATTCCTTGGCTCCGTTTTGTACACCTCTTGCTTGATATAACCCAGTAAAAAAAAGTCGGGTACAATCTGGAGGATTTTTTGGATATTAATTTCTTTGATGTATGCAGTTGCTCTGTCTTGCTAGAACCAAATGCTTTTGAAACAGATACGTTTTAGCCGCAATTCACAGCAAAAGAAGCTACTCCAACATCTTTACAAAACGGTCCCCATTGAGAGTTACAGTCACACCGTTTTCTTCAAAAAAGTGTGGCCCCACAATGCACCTTGATGAAACTGCGCACCACACAGTGACGCGTTTTGGGTGCAGTTCCATCTCATTGAGTATTTCTGCTGGATTAGTTTTACTTTATATACGGCAATTTTGCTTGTGGTCTTTATCAGACGTAAACAAGCAATTTATCAAGTTGTCGTCTATTTCGGCCATTTCAATCATTTTTTGTTTTGCAAAATTTCAGGCGAATAAGCAAAGCCAGAGGGTTTAACTTGCTTGTAATTTGGTTTTTGTACAGAAACAAGTTTAAGTCATCATGAATTGTCCGTTGTAATGACCTTCTGCTAACTCCAATTTGCGCCGATAGGTTTTGAGTCGAAAAGCTTGGATTTGCTTGAATTGACGATGCTACAGTAGCGACTGTGTCTTGAACCCGAACATAGGGATCTTGATGGTAGGGTCTGCGTACGATGCTTCCAGATTCGGCAAACATCTTTACTCACCTCCTAATGGTCCTTCTACTCTGGAGAGTTGCGCCAAACTTCCGCCTAAATTTCCTTTGGACGCAAATGGAGAACTGCAAAGCATGGTAGAGCTGCACTATCTAAACCCTCTTTTCGATATTATAAGCATTCATTTTAATAAATTTTAATAGTAATCTGTCAAATAAATAAAAATAAATAAATACAAAAATAAACTGAATACTCACACAGATTACTCGTTTCGTGGTTGTAGCACGATTCGTGCGCCACTCTGTGTAAAGAAAATCCCTGAAAACATTAAACAATGAGAAAGATTCTGCACAAAGACCTTGGAAATGTGCTACTAAATGTTTGTCCGATACAAATTATTACAAATGAAGACATTCGCATTGTTGCCAGACATCATCTTCCATTTTGTAGTCAAATAATAATTTGTTATTTCGCCCAAAATTAATAATTGTAATTTAACAAGAAACTAAGGCTATTCGTTGTCTGTTTTCAAAGTCATAGTAAAATACGCTAACAAATTACTTGAGTTTCAAGATAATTTCACGGCTCCCCTCATGCGAGACTATTTAAATTGTATATAAATTATGTCTGCTTTCGCTTTCTGCACAATGTCTTACAATTTGCTCAATGTATATACACGATATATCACTTTCTTCATGGGCTACTCATTATTCATTTAAATATGTTACGAGTATGAAGCCATGATCTTTGTTTTCACCCAAGAAATGTCAAGGTCCTTTCTTTGGCAATTTGAAGTCTTGAGCTTTCAAAAGTTCGTTCAACTTGTGTGTTATTGCTGCTACTGCAGTGTTTAGCTTCATTTTTTATATTTTGTCTTTGGGCATAAATGTTAAATATATCAACATTTCGGTTCATAAATATCACATACAAGTCATTGCTGTATGAGACACAACATGTTTTAGTGTCGTACTAAAATTCATGATTGTCGAGATTACAGCACCAGCCCTTGTAGTCAGTTTATGAACTTCAAATCACGCTGACCATTTGGTGTCATGACGTAGAAAATTTATATTGGCAATATATGAATATATGAAATTGTGCGCATTCCATAGATTGAGCTAAAAGACGTCGAATTTGTTAAATATTTATTTTTGCGTCTAAGGTTAAAGTGGTTAAACGATCTGTGTGCTCGATACAATGTAAATGATAAAATGGTTAGCAAATCGTAAAATACATGGAAAATTTGAAAAAAGGTAGAAAAATGCATGTACGAGTATCGTAAACTAAACACACCCGGATACAGAATAAGCAGAGCTACACCTTCTGGCACCACTCATAGAAGTAACCCAGATATTCTTAGGTTCATATCTTTCGTTTAATTCCACTGTATGCAGACTATGCAGTTTTTCAGTTTTGAAAGCTTAGTTTAGAAAATGAAAATTATCTGGATTGTCAATTCGAATGTGGTACTTCCCGCACAAATTGACCGACTCGCCGAAATTCGATGTTTCTTTCGTAAATTGTGATCTGTAAGCTGTGGTAGTCTAAAATTTTGTGGACCCAAAACAACTGTAAGTTGTGGTAGTCTAAAATTTTGTGGACCCAAAACAACTGTAAGTTGTGGTAGTCTAAAATTTTGTGGTCCCAAAACTAGCCGACCTAACAAAGAAGACACAAAAAAGTTGGCAAAAAGTTTTTCTTTGTTTTTGAAACGCAATCTTCTTTTAGTTCGATATACATTTTCCAGCGATATTCAAGGCTTTTATACCCTGTCTATATTAAGAACTATCAAACTCCTTAAAATAGCCTTCAACAGCCGACTCCACCTCTTCATTGTTGGCAAATCTTTAAACACCGAGCCAATTTTTCAATTTTAAAAATAGAAAATAGTCCGTGGGGGCTAAATCTGACTACTAAGGTGCGTAGTGAAGCAATTAAAACTTTCATTCATTAATTTTGGCCATTACAATAGTAGATGTGTTAACAGTTTTTTTAACATAATCTCCTTTTTCCAACGATATTCAATAGCTTCTTCCATACCCTGTCTATAGTAAGAACTATCAAACTCCTTAAAATAGCTGTCAACCGCAGATTCCACCTCTTCAAGCCAGTTTTTCAATTTTGAAAATAGAAAATAGTCCGTGGGGGCTAAATCTGACGAATGAAGTATATAACGAAGCAATTCGAACTTTAATTTAATTAATTTTGGCCATCAAAATAGTGGATGTGTGAACTGGAGCATTGTCTTGATGAAACAATACTTTTTTCGCATAACGCTACCTTTTTTTTATAATTTCATCACCTAAACACTGCATTATATTAGCATTATATTCGCCTTTGATGGTTTTCCTCCCTGAAGGTAATCAACAAAAAGAATCAAATGCGCATCCCAAAAAAAACAGACGTCATGACTTTGCCGGCAGATGAAACCTTGAAAACCAATTCCAGTCCACTGCTTTGACTGTCCTTTTGTCTCAAGTGTGAAGTGGTGGGACTCATGTCTCATCCATGGTTATAAATCGACGGAAAAATTCAGCTTTATTGCGATGAAACATCACCAAACACTCTACTGAAATATCTTTACGACGCTGTTTTTGCTGTATTGAATGCAAGTGCGGCATCCATCTTCCCCACAGCTTTTTCATCTTCAAATCTTCGGTCAATATATGATGTGTATTACTTTCTGAAATGCCTATCATTTCGGCTAGCTGACGCACATTTAGTCGATGATCATCCAACACCTTTTCTTGGATTTTCTTAACCGTGTCTGGCTTGGACACCTCAATTGGTCGATCACTACGGTGTTCGTATTGGCAGCTCGTACGGTCTCGTTTAAATTCTTCTATCCAATATTTTACATTCGTAAACGAAAGAGCAGACTTCCCCAGTGCAGAATTTAGCACGGCTTTAATATTGGTTGGACTGCCAACCCAACGCCTACATCGTTGGGTTGGCGGGCTTATGGAGTTTTAGTCGCTATGAATCACTTCGACGGGAAGCGTCGCGCATTTTGCGTGCGCGGATTTTACGAGAACTCTCTTTCATATATTGCTACTAGGCGACTATATTGTGCTGAATATGGACTACGGCGAATTAGTGAAGCTCCGAGTGCTAATTTAATTAAAATATGGGTAAAGCGTTTTGAAGAGACCGGTTCAACATTTAAACCACAAGCAAATGGTCGCCCAAGAACATCTAGGACCGAAGACAATGTTGAGAGAGTTATGGAGTCAGTACGAGGAAATCCACAAATGTCGACT
>JAHXMU010000658.1:1141832-1154468 GCA_019455685.1 Philornis downsi | reverse complement strand
GCAGATGTTCCCTGGCAGACTGATTTCGAAAAGAGGTGATATCCCATGGCCCCCACGTAGTCCAGACTTGACGCCTCTTGACTTTTTTTTGTGGGGATGCCGCAAACACAAAGTCTACAGTAATAATCCAAGAAACATCGTTCAGCTCAAGGAGAATATCTGTGGTGAAATGGCAGCCATTACACCAGTATTACTGAAGAAAGTTTTCAATAATTTTCGTTTGCGGTTAGAGGAGTGCCGTCGTAGAGAGAGTCAAGATTTAGATGATGTTATTTTTAAAAAGTAAACTCCATTTATTACTCTACAATGCCTTAGATTCATTTTAACCATACCTTTTGTATTTATTTTTTAATCTATTTTTTAAATATGCACGTTCTACTGCGCCACCCTGTGTATGCATGCAGATGACCTTATTTGTCGGCGATTTGGGGATGAAGTCTCATTTAGAGAAGAAATATAGACAAATTGTATTATACGTTGTGACGTGATTGATTCAACTTCATGTGCATTCAATAAAACAGCCAAAATCTTTTTAGTTTGTGTAGCTACGGAGATATTTTCTTCTACATTTCATTTTTATTTGAGCAAAGACGCGTGTGGTTTTAACATTTATGTACTTTGAACGATTCTATTGCAATAAGCTTGCAAGTTGTCGTCGAAATATGTCTGAATCATTTTAGTCGGATAGTTTCTTTTTTTTATAAAACCAAGGTAAGAAATCATAGATTGCTGTACATAAAAACTGGGATTTTATGGCGCTCATACAATGTGCGGGACCCCGCAAAAGCGATGGAATTAAATCTTTATTCATATCGAATTCTGTCAAATCTCACATAGTAAGTCTGTACAAGTTTCTGATTATAATTCCAATTTCGGTGCGACAGTCGGACTGAATTTAGTCAGAAATCGAAGACAAGTTCTGAGGTAGTAAGGAATCACCTTTATTTGTTTAGCAATAATCCCATATTCTTTACATTACGTCGTTGCAAATTTGCAATAAAATCGGACATAATATTCCAAAAAGGGGATATTAAACAATATGGCGAGATTCCTAATAAATATGGAGAGTTTCTTACAGTAATCTTGCCCGCATTTCTTTTTGTAGACTCAGCGAACAGTATTTATTATTTAGTGACTATTTGGAACATTGGCTTGTAAATATGTGAATATTTAGCCCAATAAGTGCTTACTTACAATAAGTGCATACTGACTACCATTTCGCGGTCTTTCATAGAAAAAGAAAATCGAAATTGAAGCCAGCAGGAGGTCTTATAGCAAATAGATTCTTCTTGATTTTAAATGAACTTCGCCTATTTGATATTAATTGCTCTTGTTGTCTTTAACTTTTCAAAAGTTATTTTAATGCTAAACTTTTTTTAACTTTAATATCCTTTTTTCTTTTTTGCTTTCAGGTGCGCTGCGTTGAAGGTGAGTGCTATGTTTTTAATTGTTTTTAAGCTATCTCTTTTTCTGTTTTAAGTAACTTACTATTGTTCTTAGTCACAACCTATTTATGCCGCATTGTAAATGTATACAGATGTACCGATATAAGTTACTATTCGGGTACCGATATACGATATAATACATAAATGATATCTTGAATTATTTTTCCTATAGATATCACCCTTTCCAAAATAGGCGGCAGTGATTTTAACATTTCTATACGAGAAATGCTTTCCAAGATACTTTTTCTATACGAGAAATTCTTTCCAAGATACTTTCTTGCGCGAAAATCATCTTTCGAAGTCACTTTTCTATATAAAAGACACGAAAATACTTTCTCTAACAAACAAGTTTTTGGTTTTCAGTACCCTCGACTTAGCAGACAATTTTCTGTATGAAAAGTTTTCTGTACGAAAAATGCTTTTCTAAATTGAAAAATGTGTTTTTGAATAGAATTTTCAGTAAGATAGTGGTAAAAAAGACAATGAAATATATATTTATATTAAATAGCCTTCTGAAGAAATTTTTACTTTCTGTTTTAGATTTGAAATGTCTAAGATAACTTTCTGCATAAAATCAAGTTCCGTAGACGGTTTTTAATACCGGGTTGTTCGGAAAGCTAGTTCGGTTAATACGTTAGTTTACCGCACATCACTTCTCATGTTTTAAAAAGTAGAAAAAATGAACGAAAAAGAGCATTTTAGGCATATTATACAATATTATTTTCGAAAAGGGAAAATGGCTGCTGAAGCCAGCCGAAAAATAAAGTCTGTTTATAAAGAAAACGGACAAAATGAAAGAATTTGTCAGAAATGGTTTCAAAGATTTCTTACGGGCGATTTCTTGGTAACGAACGTTCCAGATCAGGGCGACCAAAAGAATTTGTTTCCGATGGATTGAGAGATTTAATTATTGTTAATCTCCGTGCAACAGTTAGGGAAATAGCTGAAATATTAAAAAAATCAGTCTCAACTGTTCACGGGGTCATAAAAGAGCTCGGATTTGTGAGCAAACTCGATGTGTGGAAACCTCACTCTCTCAGCGACGCCTCACACTGCCTTGCGAACTTGTCAGAAACTGTCAGAGCTTGGATGGGAAGTTTTACCTCACCCACCGTACTTCCCAGACCTCACTCCATCTGACTATCGCCTATTTCGCAGTCTGAGCAACCACTTGAAGGATTTGAATTTCCATTACGACGAGGAGGTGATAAATCGAATTGAACGTTTTTTATGTTTTTTTTTAGCCTTAGCAAATGAAATAAATGCATAAAAATATGTAATATTACGCTTAAAGGGCAATTTTCGTTGTTGCATTGCATTGCATTGTTTCTTTGTTTATTTCAAGGGAAGCAGGAGATACAACTTCTGAAATGATATCAATAGTTTATCAATATATCATCCCTATCGTTACGTATGATGCTGCAAATATAGCACCCTTTGCTTGGAAGCCATACCAAACGATATTTATTTTGAATTTAATTTTTGTAGTGCTCTAATAATAATAACAGATTTTTGAAGGTTACATAAAAATAAATCAAAATCGAAGGGGATCGTGTTTCAAACGTCCTTTTACGCGTCGAAGATGTATGATTTTGCCCAGGCGTGGTGCTCACTATATCCTCCTTGATTACCTCTAACTGTCACTTATTTGGTATATACGTCACACCAACTAAACCTCACCAGATATCCATTATTTGATTTCCTATCAACTAAATTATAAATGTACTAAGTTTCGCTACCAAATTCAACAAGCAGCAACTATGTACGACGTATCTGCGCTAATTTCAGTCATTTTAATAATTCAGACACGTTCTGCCAATGAAAACCAGTACATGTCACTTCGAACCGAAAACTTATTGGCTCACGTTCTGGTGTTGTTTGTTGCATTTTATTTAAGTTTTAGGAATTTGTATCATTCCATCCCATGCAGTGCCACTTTCCACAAAATGGTGGTGGTACTAAATCCGAAAGTAGTTGGAAACAAGTAAAAAGAAATTTAGACAACAGAAGAACGTGAATTACTTGAAAACGTTCACTCCACTCCCCTTCTTCTTCCACATCACCATTAACTCATGTGACAATTATAAATAATCTGTAGCTAGAAAAAGCTGCTAACGCTGTTTTGTTAGAGAAATATCACATGAAGTTTACAAAGACACATCTCTCAAACACTTTCCGCTTTTAGTCTGAACATTAAGTGGCACTAGTGGATTGCTTCAAAGGCGTCTGCATCATGGGCCGACATAAGAGGATAAAACAAATGCGCTCGCCAGCTTTGTTGGTTATCAGTCTGTGAAATTGATATACAGTTCTTTGAATTTTTTTTAAAAGTTTGTAAGTCATTTTGAGACATATTTTTTTGCTAACATTTTACGTTTAATTTTTTGAGACATTTGTATTTAGTCCACATAAGTTATAGTAACAAGAAATCCATTCTTTTTCCAATAGATGGCTTTAACAATCTATGTTTCGCATTGTATAAGTGCGAGAAACTAGATGGCGTTCTATGATTTTTTTTTTTGTTGGAGTGCGTTTCAAAGATGGACACCAGCAAAGAGAATATGTGGACAGCATCCATGGTCCGGTATGATTTTCGTTTCGTTGATTCAGTCTCGATAATTTTAGTGATAATTTAGGATTTATCTTAATTTTCCAGTGAAAGATGTTTTTTTGTTTTTTGGTATTATTCATTAACTACGCCTACAATTAGAGCAGTCACTTGCTAATTTATTGAAACTGCAGTGATTCCACTGATTCTGATTTTTTAGAGAAAAAATGGTAAAACTAGGAATCTTCTGAAAAATTCAATTGGACTCCAAGGTCTCCTGATCTTACAGCAACTGATTGTTTCTAATGCAATTATTGCAAACAGGAAGTTTACGAAACAAAACCAATAAATGTGGATACTTTAAAGGAATGCAAAAGGGTGTCCCAACAAGAACGCAAGATTTAAATTTGGCGCCATTCGAAGTGTCATTGTTTGACATTTGAACAATTGTTATTGTTTGCTAGTAGAAGGTACGAGGTTAGTAAAAATGGAGCGCTACACGAATGAACAACGCATTCTCATTGTGAAATTGTTTTACCAAAATGCTGAAAAAACAGACCCAAAACTGGGTCTGTTAGTGATGTAAAGACAACAACGCTCCTTCGTCCAGGTCGATCGACCGAAAATGCTGCAGCTGTACGTGATGATGTCGCTCAAATTCCAGACACCGAGCTCAGCAAATTAGTGTCTCCAAATCCACAATGCAGCGAATTTTGACGAAAGATTTGTATCTTCATGCTTACAAAGTTCAACTGACTCAGGAACTGAAGCCAGCTGGCCATGGACAGCGAAGGGAGTTCGTTAATTGGATATTGGAGAGACTACATGAAAATGCTGATTTTGCCAATAAAATCATCTTCAGTGACGAGGTCCATTTCCATCTTGATGGCTTCGTCAATAGGCAGAACTGTCACATTTGGGGTGAGGAAAATCTTCGAGTGATTCACGAGAAGCAAATACATCCTCAACGTGTCACTGTGTGGTGTGGATTTTGGGCTGGAGGAATGATTAGTCCTATTTTATGAAAATGAGGCATGTCAAGCGCAAACAGTCAATGGTGTTCGGTATCGTGAAATGATAACCAGTTTTTTCGTGCCTAGAATTGAAGAAATGAATGTGGAGGGCATGTGGTTTCAATAAGACTGCGCCACATGTCATACAGCCAGAGAAACAATTCAATTATGCATCAGTCATTTCCCGGTCGTGTTATTTCGCGTTTTGGAGACCAGAATTGGCCGCCTAGATCGTGCGATTTAACACCATTAGACTTTTTTCTTTGGGGTTTTTTGAAGTCGATGGTCTACGCGAATAAGCCGACGACGACTCAAGTCTTAAAGGAGGAAATTGGACGCTGCTTTAATGAAATACCGCAGCATTTATGCAAAAAGGTCATTGAAAATTTTATTAAAAGATCGCGTGTGTGCCAGCAAAGCCGCGGCGGCCATCTGCCCGATGTGTTGTTCCATACATAACCTCATTCTGTCTACTTTACGATGTAATAAAGTTTCACGATTTTTTTTTTAAATATCTGTGTTTTATTTAAAATTTAAATCTTGCGTTCTTGTTGGGAGACCCTTTATTTGAACGATAATTTATGCAATTTTCCGCTGCAGCAGCCTCGGACACGCGTCATCGAGGCTGTTTTATGAGATTGCCACTTTCCACCAAACTAATTTTTCTCCAAAAACTAGGACATCCCTCGTAAAACTGACACTGAGTGAAATGTTTTTGACAATGAATACGATGCAGGTGTCTTAGAGGAGGGAGAAGCTCCTTGATAAGGCAAAGATATGGAATGTTTATAAATTCTCGGGAGTTAAAGGCCATCTCTTTGGTTTGATTAGCCAAGCCATAACTTACTGATCAATAAAACGAATGAATATATTGAGTTAAGCTTTTTTATTATTAAGAATATGCTGTTTGGCCAATAATTGTTGATTTGTTTTTTTTTAATGTATATTTATTCTGTAATTTCTTTTTAGATAGTCAATTTATTACAGCCTTATGTTCAATTTTCCCCTTATTTCGTTATTTTGTTTTCATTCAATTTTTTTTACTACAAATTATCTTTTTTTTTTTTATCAATTTATTGTAGCCATTTGGTGTTTAATTTGATGAAGGAAATTCTACTGGCAATTTCAACTTCGTGACTAGAAAATTGTTAAATATGATTAAATGTCCTGACTTCATTTCCGCTCTTAACGTAATTTGAAACAAAAATCCTCATTTTCTTCTACTCCGCAGTCTAAGGTGTTGTTCTCCAAATTACCTGATTCCAACCGGTGGCAGGGTAACCTTCCATGGCACACTATGGCTAACTATTACTAAATATTTGGCAAACTTTCTTTTTTCCTCATTGCCCTCCCCCATGTTCTACTTTAATCTAAGCTTATATACATTTTTGGCGATTGTCTTAATAGTCAATGAGTTTCCTTAATGAAGTTACTTTGCTGTTAGGCGACTTCATTACATTATTGATTTCAGCTTAGTTTGTTTGTGGCAAATTTGTAACACCTGTTTCAAATTGATTTTTTATGAAAATGTGAATAAAAAAAGCGCTGCTTGCACTTGCGGCTAAATACATTGGACTTTAATGTAACCACGTTGTAATACGAATACATTTCCGGTTCGCCCCGTGTAAATAAAGTTTGCTTTTAGCTGCTTCCTTTAGCACTTATTTCTTACTTAGTTCTTGGTCCTAAAAGTTGGGAGAGCGAGACAGAAGAACGGAAATAGTTACCATACCTTGTCAGTTTGGTTAACGCGAGGTATTTCCGTAAAAATATATTACTTATTCTGTAGCTGTTTTTATAGACGACTTTTGTGCTATTTCACACTGCGTCGGTTGTGCTACCCACGCACAGTGGTTTCACACCAAGCTTCTGGGCTGTTTTGTTTATTATGGCAGTCAGTGCAAGTAGTTTGCAGGAAATTTGTTGAAAATATAGTTCAGATTCTTGCAGACTTAAATCTTAAGAAGTTAATCTATTGGGTCGTTGTGAAGATATTGAATCAGGGGCCATAGAGGATGTTATTACTTGGATGAATAATTTAAATTTGATATTAATGTTAGGTATTTTTGTGCGCGACTTAAAAGGGCGTCTTCGAAGATTTTTCGTGCTTTAACAATTTCGTCCATTCATTCATTCACATAAATACAGGGTGGCGCAATAGAACGTGAATATTTAAAAAATAGACTAAAGAATAAATACAAAAGGTATGGTTAAAATAAATCTAAGGCATCGTAGAGTAATAAATGGAGTTTATTTTTTAATAATAACATCATCTAAATGGTGACCCTCTCTACGACGACACTCCTCTAACCGCAAACGAAAATTATTGAAAACTCTTCAGTAATACTGGTGTAATGGCTGCCATTTCACCCCAGATATTCTCCTTGAGCTGAACGATGTTTCTTGGATTATTACCGCAAAAAAAAAAGTCAAGAGGCGTCAAGTCTGGACTACGTGGGGGCCATGGGATATCACCTCTTTTCGAAATCAGTCTGCCAGGGAACATCTGCTTCACCACCGCCATGGAGTCATTTGATGTGTGACAGGTAGCTCCATCTTGTTGGA
Source organism: Philornis downsi (assembly GCA_019455685.1). Classification (NCBI taxonomy): domain Eukaryota; kingdom Metazoa; phylum Arthropoda; class Insecta; order Diptera; family Muscidae; genus Philornis; species Philornis downsi. Next base: position 1,146,897 of record JAHXMU010000658.1, on the reverse strand, counting down.
ATCAAGTTCTGGAATTCACTATTCTTGAATTTTCAATTTCTGGAGCCAAAAATCCGTCCAACATCTCAACATCTCAGTTTAATATCCAATGTTAAAATTCGTTGCAAACTTCGTCGCGATAATTGTAAGACAGACGATCTCTTGCGAGTCGACATTTGTCGATTTCCTCGTATTGACTCCATAACTCTCTCAACATTGTCTTCGGTCCTAGATGTTCTTGGGCGACTATTTGCTTGTGGTTAAAATGTTGAACCGGTCTTTTCAAAACGCTTTACCCATATTTTAATTAAATTAGTACTCGGAGCTTCACTAATTCGCCGTAGTCCATGTTCAGCACAATATATATGTAGTCGCCTAGTAGCAATATATGAACGAGAGTTCTCGTAAAATGCGCGTAAATTGCGCTACCCTGTATGACTTAACCAGATGCAATTGCCAAGTTTTGAATACGATTGACTACAGCAAGTGGTATCCGTTTAGTAAGGAGTCCGTCAGTGGTGATGGTCTCATACATTTCTAATTTTGAAAACTTTAAAGAATGCAAGTACCCATGATTCTGTGCCACATAACCAAATGTGAAATTAGATTTCGTCTAGAAAATAACGGGCTATCCATCTTTCGGTTTCAAAAGTGAAGTTAATTAAAACATACATAAAGCTATGATTTCGATGAAACTTTTACTTCATTATAATGTTTGAACCTTGTAATTATGTACGAAATACAATGCCATTTGAATGACCGCCTCTGGATTTATTACAGCAGTGGATCCTTTTGAGGTAGTTTTTGACCACTTGTTCGCACATTTCGGGCGCTATCTTAGTGATAACTTGACAACTTGTGGGTTTCAAATGCTTCAACGTTTAGGGATTATCTGCGTAAACACGGTCTTTGACGTAATCCCGCAAAAAAAGTTTAACCGCATCAAATCGCATGATCTTGGCGGCTAATTGGCGTCGCCAAAACGTGAAATTACGCTTTCTGGAAACTTCTCATGCAGTAAATCCAAAATCGGTTGTGTAGTGTAGCTCGTTTCACCGTCTTCTTGAAGCCACACATCGTCGAGTCCATAACCTTCAATTGTAGGCCAAAAACAGCCGGTTATCATACGGCTATAGCGGTTGCTCCAGGTTCATTTTCGAAAAAATATGGCTCAATGACACCGCCGGACCATAAATAGTCAAAACAGACCAAAACAGTCACTTTTTCTAGGTACAGTGGCTTTCCGCAATTACTTCTGGTTTTTCTGGGCTCCATATGCGACAATTCTGCTTGCTGACGTAACTACCTAGTAAGAAATAAACTTTATCGCTAAAGAAAATTTTGTTCGATTGAAAGCTCAGGTTTGAATCATCACTTTTGTAGTTAGTTTTAACTATTTTTACGTGTCATTCGGTTGTTAAACGATCCATATTCGTAAATGGCAAACCTTTCACTAAGTAAATAATACTTCAGATGACAGGTATTTAACAGCTAACAGTCTTGCCAGACCGGCGGTTTTGAAACCACTAAATGGATAACCATAAGAAGTTAAGTTAAGAAGTTAAGAATTTTCTTAACCAGAAGTGCTGCAGAGTCTAATTGGGAGCCAAAATTTTTGATAATGCTGGATGTGGGGTTGGTATCGGAAAACTTTAGAAAACACTAAGTCAAGATTTTCATTAATACAAGGTGGCGCACTAATCATGCAACAAACACAGCTGACTGCTTTGCCAGAAATGGATAACCATAATTATCAAGTTAGGAATTTTCTTAACCAAAAGTGCTGCAGCGTTTAATTGGGAGCCATAATTTTTGACAATTCTGGAGTTGGGGTTGGTATCGGAAAACTTTAGAAAACACTAAGTCAAGATTTTCATTAATACAAGGTGGCGCACTAATCATGCAACAAACACAGCTGACTGCTTTGCCAGACCGGCGGAAAGACTAGTTTTTACACAGGGTCTTAGTTTGGAAATCCATTTTCAATGAAAAATATTTATCATCATTTGCTTTAACTGATCATTCTCTGAGAATTGAAAGAAGCCAAAACTATTTCCCTCTAAACCGGTCTCCAATTCACTGTCCTTTATGGACATACAAGAATTTTCGTTATGGTTCATTCATTGTTGGCCCAACCACGTGCATGTGCCATGTTATTTATAAGTACTCGTACATGTACATTAGGGTGGCAATGAAATGCATGCAAAGTAAGCTTGAATTGTAAAGTTCACCTGGTTCAACACTTTGGCACTTGGCCTGAAACTATTGTGAGTAACATTTGGGTAAAATTGAGAAACTCTTGGAGGCGCACATTTAAGTTATATATCAATGTTTTAGTTATCTTACGAATTTCTGTATAAACATCTCTGAAATCCTTTTTTTCACTTGTGTTTTCAATGATTGTGAAAATTGAAGACAAACCTAACAAATCTCGAATTAGATAGTCGGAAATCATCAATTTTGGAAAAAATTAGTAACTTCGTTATTTTTTGTTTTCGCAGAATACATCCAAAGATGAAAATAACAATTGGACTTCAGTGGAGTCCGTAAGGTACGCCCAGTTAAATCTTGATCTTTGGTCCAAAAGCATCACAGTCCGCTTTTGTGGGATTTTCCCAATATTTTACAAAAGCTAGTTTTAGACTGTACTAGTATTGGCCCCGCGAACTTCAAATTTCCGAAGATGGATTTTCGTTGCCGCCCTAATGCAGCAGTACAGTGTCCTTGTTGTTTTCGCAGTTGTTCTTGGCCACGTCTAGTGATTTCCACTACATTCACTATAATTTGTTTTGAAAACGTTGTATGGTACGAAAGGTTTGGGGCGTTTTTTTCCTATCAGCGGTGTTTGTGTAACTCTCAGATTAAGGTAATTAAGTGCAAATGTTGGAAGGAGTTTGAAGGAGTAAAAAACTATTAAAGCAGACGGTAATTCAAAAGGTAACACTTAAACAAAATTTGTTTTGTCTGTATGTGTGTGTATGTACGTGTGTTCCTCCTTACCTTTTGCCATAATGAAAATTGAAAATAAATTACTATTTTGAACTTTTTAAACAAAAGTGTTCAGAGGAGCAAAAACATGAAAAAGGAGAAAGCGAAAAGCATACAACAGCACAAGTATTTGACATTATTCAAAGCAACGCATAGAATTCTTGAGAAAAACTTTAGTAATAAATCTCACTTTCTCTAGTGCGGCAGCAGAAATCACTGATAGTAGTAAAAGTTACGATTTCACTTTAAATGATTCATAATTTAATAACAAAGCTTGATTGGGCATACGCATATTTCAGTACATCTGCGGTAAGATTGTTTTAATGTTGAATAATGATGACGGCCTTGTGAAATGTGCGCGGTATTAGTATCCAACAATATAACGGGTTATCCATTTAGTGGTTTCAAATACCTGTTAAATACCTGTTATCTGAAGTATTATTTATTTAGTGAAAAGTTTGCCATTTACGAATATGTATCGTTTAACTACCAAAGACCGCGTAAAAATAGTTAAAACTTACTATAAAAGTGGCGATTCAAACGTAGGCACTTTTCGTGCATTTTCGGATAATCGTGGTCGTCATTATCGACCTTCTGTGCAATGAATAGGCACGATTATAAAGAAATTTAAAGAGACTGGAAGCGTTACAGATGTGGCCAAGCTTCTGCATCATTGTAATGTATGCACTGCCGAAACTATCGCTTCTGTTAGTGAAAGTGTAGTGTATAATCAGAATTTCAATTCAGAATGTATGGTAACGGGCTGTTTTTTGGTCTACAATTGAAGATTATGAACTAAATGATATGGTGTGGCGGATATTTTTATTGACCTGCAATTAAAGATTATGAACTGGACGATATGAGGTTTCAACAAGACGATACTACGAGCCACACAACCCAACCGATTTTGGCTTTATTGCATGGGAAGTTTTCAGAAAGCGTAGTTTCACGTTTTGGCGACGTCAATTGGCTACCAAAGATCAAGCGATTTGACACCTTTAGGCTTTTTCTGTGGGGCTACGTCAAAGAACGTGTTTACACGGATAATCCCCAAACGTCGGACCATTTGAAAGCCAACATTTCAACCTGTCCTCCAACATTTGTTCGAAGAAGTGGTCGAAAACTATCTCAAAAGGATTCACTGCTGCAACCAATCCAGAGACGGTCATTTAAACGACATTGTATTTCGTACATAACAGCAAGGTCCAAGCATTATAATGAAATAAAAGTTTCATCGAAATCATAGCTTTATGTGTATTTTATTTAGCTTTACTTTTGAAACCGCAAAATGGATAGATAACCGGTATAATTAATGATAATGAGATCTGTGTGTATCATCTGACATTTTGTTGTAGTGGCACGTAAATTATGAATTTTGTTGTTACACATTTTTAAAGAACGGATTGGAGATTTCGGATTTGAATTCGCAGCACTTTTATGATGCTGCTTAACGGATGTTCTCTCATATACTTTCATGTGGTGGCAATCTATGATCGAAGCTAGGGTGGACGTGGGCGACGAATTCAGCATAAGATTCGGCGTCCAAACGGCTTATGAGGAATGAAAATAGAGTATTCGTGTCTTCGAAAATTCATCGTACAGTCAATTGGCGAAGGACTAGTACACGCTTGCTACTTTAGCCCTTTTTTCGGTGCACATTTTTCAGGGAACATTTTAGAACACTTTCCTGTCCATTGATTTCTATTAGTTTCTATTTAGTTAAACAAAATCCGTCCAGTAAGAGAAAACCTAATCAATCATATATGCAAGAGCTAAGGCCATCTACAGGGTGGGCCATATGAGTGTTGGCGATTTAATTCTTCAATTTCTCGGTAACGCGCGGCGCGGGGTGGCGGGGGGATATGTTGTTCGCTGCGCCGCTTCCTGGAAATTTAGTCGCCATGGAGCCGTACACGGGAGTGCAGCGTGCATTTTGTGTCCGAGCGTATTACGAAAATAATAAATCAGTGATTACTGCACGACGTTTGTATCGGCATGAACACGGTTTACACGATTTAAGTGAAGTTCCAAGCGCCAATGTGATACGAAAATGGATCAGAATGTTCGAAACAACCGGCTCAACAGTACCAATTACGGT
>JAHXMU010000658.1:1099255-1141822 GCA_019455685.1 Philornis downsi | reverse complement strand
TTTGCATTTGAAGGCTTATAAGATTCAGATAGTCCAAGAATTAAAACCCGATGATGCCAATAACCGACTTAACTTTGTCAATTTGATGCTAGAGCGGCTCAACAATTTCAACAACGTGATTTTTAGTGATGAGGCCAATTTTCACCTTAATGGCCATGTGAACAAGCAAAATTGTCGGTTCTGGTCCGAGACTAATCCCCGACGCTTGCATGAATGTCCACTTCACAGCCCTAAGCTTGTCGTGTGGGCTGGGATAACGTCAACCGGTATTATCGGACCATACTTTTTTGAGGACGAAAGAGGGCATGCGATGACGGTTAGAGCGAACAATTATTCCAACATGCTAGCAGACTTTTTTGTGCCAGCTTTGCAAGAACTTCAAGGCAATACCTCGAGGATGTGGTTTCAACAGGATGGGGCCACATGTCATACGGCTAAGGTATCCATAGAGCTGCTGAAAAATGTTTTTCCTGGAAAACTCATTTCGAAAAGGGGGATATTGAATGGCCCCCACGTAGCCCCGATCTCTCTCCATGCGATTATTTTCTATGGGGCTACCTCAAATCGGTAGTCTACGAGAATAATCCGACCAATTTAAAGCAGTTGAAGAGGAACATTATTCAGGAAAGTAACAAAATACCGAGAACAACTTTTCAACGAGTTTTCCAAAATTTGCGACTTCGGTTCCAAGAGTGTCAAGCAGCCGAGGGAAGCCATTTGCACAACATTATTTTTAAGTCTTAAAAATTCCCATGCTTCTACTTTTTAAAAATACAAATATATTTTTTTATGTTTCGTAGTTTTTTTTTTAATTGAATATTTAAACCGTCAACACCCTTATGGCCCACCCTGTATAAACAGAAGGGGCTTTCTCTTAATTTTTGGCTATATTTAATTGAAAATAGTATTTACTTAGATTTACTCGACTAGAATAGAAATTGTTATGTATTATGGTGCCACAAATAGAAAACAATTCTAATCCCTTTGGCCTTCCATATTTCATCACACCCAATTTTAATAGCATCTCAGAAACCCTGTCCAATAGTGCGAGAGCGGTCCCAAAACTAGCCGATCAAACAAAAAAGACACAAAAAAGTGGGGGAAAATATTCTTTAGTTTTCAACATAATTTCCTTTCAGCTCAATATACTTTTTCCAGCGGTATTCAATGGATTCTATGCCCTGTTTATACCTATAATAAGAAATGTCACCTTAAATCATTAATTAAATGTCTCCTTAAAATCACCATCAACCGTAGTCGCCACCTCCTCGTTGTTGGCATATCTTTTATCATCGAGCCAGTTTTTTAAGTTTAGAAATAGAGAATAGTCCGACGAAACTAAATCTGGCGAATAAGGTGCTTGATGAAGTAATTCGAACTTTAATTCATTAATTTTGGTCAGCGGATAGTGGATGTGTGAACTGGAGCATTATCTTGATTAAGCAACACTTTCTTTTTCGCTAAATGCGACCGTTTTTCCATAATTTCTTCGTTTAAATGCTGCAATAAATTAGCATAATATTCGCCGTTGATGGGGTTTCCTCTCTGAACAGTAAATCCAAATAATCATCTACACCTCAGGTCGGCTAGTTTTGAGACCGCCCGCCGTATTGGTGGCACTCTTTTGCGCTGCTTATCCACTCGTGCTACAATGTTTTGGTTCGAATGTAAAATACGATTTAACCATTACAAAGATCCATAAACAAATTTTCACACATCTTATTAAGTAATTTGCTGAATCATTCGCAATGTTTGAGAAGGCTTGTTGTAATATGGCAGTGTAGTTTGCGGCAAATTATGTAAATTTTACGCAAGTGGTTTTCGTCTTTCATTAACGATTGCCCCAGTTGCTTTCGTTAATGGAGTTTTCCTCATTATCACCTCCATAACCCTCCTCATTATCACCTCCATAAGTCTCAAGATAGATCAGAAATCGTTTGGTATGAAATGATTCAGTAAGGTATTTGGCAATCTTCACTCAAAACTTCATAGCAGCCAAATAATTTTCTTCAAATAATTTTCCATTTTATAATACATCCATTTATAATACATCCATTTTATAAACATCTATTTTATAGTATTGCTCTGGTATTTTTGTATTTTCATCTATTCCGGAGTCTGCCCGTCATTGAACAAATTAATTAGTTTAAATTAAATTAAATTAAATGAATTAATTAGATTAAAATTAATAATTGCAATCAATAATTTTAGATTTACTTTGAACAAAAAGGAACACGAAATTTCTTCCTTGCCAACACAATAATAATTTGTGAAACGAAACTAAACTTTAGAACAATTTTATTGTTAGTTTTTGATATAAAAAAAAATGTTTGGGATTATTATTAATTTAGAAAAACGGCCAGCGCTAACCGTCTCTCCGTATTATTTATTCCGTTATAATTATTGCGTTTAAAATAAATTTTATAATAAAGAATGTATGAAATTAGTAGCATATCCATTCGATTTTAAATAATATGAATTCATTTAATTACCAACACATTTGTGTTCAATATTTATACATAATTAATTAAACGATTCTTTGTATCAGAGTTTCCAATTGCGAATGCAAAACAAAAGCCAATGGCAGGCTACAACAACAACAGAAGCACATTAACATATATTAAATAAAGTGAAGCATATAAGTTGTATATTTTGCGGTAATAACAATATTATTACATTCAAATTAAAACATAAAATATTTCCAATGAAAGTAATCAAATCAATGCGTAAACAGTGAAAACAACAACGATGTTATTTGAAGCCATTGAAATTATTCCCTGATATGCAAACTAATTAGGCTTTAAATGGCATTGTGTGATGCAAAGTGAATTCAGACAAAATGTTTCATTATCATAATCATGCGATAGTTAACGCCAATTAAAGCAAGGCTAATACAGTTGCATTAAAATGGACTAAAATATAATTTTTGTTTTAAATGCCCAAAAGTATATGAAAAACATCAAATTTAAATGGCCGCTACAGTAAAAAGAAGCGGCTTTCTCTCACTCAACTAACGAATAAGGCAACTGTCAGATATTTTAACAGTTTTGCTTGCTTTAGATTCCCCCCCACAAATTATATTTACTTTAGAATTTTTGACTGATATCCTTAGCGCCATTTTCTTCTTTTTTTTTTTTAAATAATTCAACGAGTTGCAACGTTTGCATAGAATTGAATTGAAATACATTAATTATTTGGCAGATTTTTAAAGTTTAAACAAAAAACCCAGAATTCACAAATAGTTACGTTTTATTAAAGGTCCTCCAACAGTTTGTTTAAAATGCAAATAAACTTACAAGTTTTCTCAGCATCCCGTAGAAATGTCAATGAAACCAGTATCAGAAGAAGAACATCCACTACTGCCCGAAAGAACTAACATGATAACTTTTGTTTTTTTGGTTAAAGAATATGTCGAAAGGATGCTGTTTTCTTTTCCAACAACAATAGCAACAATGGCAAGCAATATATGATACTATCTTACAATCAAAGTAGATATATTTAAATTAGTTGCAATAAAAAGAGGCTAAAAGTGGTAACAATCGTTGTAGAGCGGTCCTTGTTGTGTCATTGTTGCACAGAGGGCGAAGACTACAATCATCCTTTGTCCGCCTTAGTTGGTGCATGAGACTATCGAACAACAACACGAACAATGATATCAAAAGTGAAAGAACTTATTATTGTCTGCCAATGGCAGTTCTTCTTTTTGGGATTGTCGGTTTTGTAGGTTTTAGATGATTTTGTGCGCGGGCAAAGGACGGGTATTTGTCTAAGTACGCTCAGAGAAATTGCAAGCAATTTGATTTAAACCAATACCGAAATTTCACTTCAATGAGTTAACTTATAAATACTTGTACTTCATAGTTTTTTCAAAATTGGTTCAATAGGTTTGCAAGTTCCGGAACTGAGAATGATTTTTTATGGATAAATTCGGCTATATTAATCATCATGCTTATTTACAAGACTAGATCTGTCCACAGCTTATTCAACATTTGAATTCCTTTTCATGTTCACTACCATACTCATTTTATCTTTACTTCTGTAACAATTAAAAACAACCATTAGAGAATACAAAAAACTACGGGGAATTGCTTATTTAAAGAACACTCTAGAAAGGATCGTTAAAATATTATACTTTTTGTCTCTCAGTTGGCACAGCTGTCCTCTATACCGGCACGGAGTTTGAGCACGATTTGAGGTCTATTTTGTTTTTAGATTTTGCCGGTTTATCTCAAGTGAGATTTTTTACAATGAATAAAAATATCGAATAATATCGAATTTCACTGGCCCAATCACTTCAGATGTTACTGAAGATTTACGGTGAATCGACTTTATCAAAAACATTTGCATGTGAGTGGTACTGCATTCAAAAGCGGACAAGATGTAGTGAAAAATTTGCTCCTCTCTGGTCGGCTATCACATAGTAGAATGCTATAATTGCAAATAATGGCACCCCATCCGTCGTTGTTCCAGACCTGCATCCCCTTTCAATGACATCTTATTTCTTTCAGTGTAATTTGCCGTAGAAGTGTCAACTTGAGCTTCTGATTCCCAGCCATTCCGGAGTGTCATGAATAAATTAAAACAATTTACGCCCAACTCCCAAATGAAAATAAAACCCACAAAATCAAGAAAACCTCTAAAAAGAAATGGATTTTTTTTGTATAAATGAAGAAAGAAATAAATAAGACTGGACAGAAGAGAACATGACATGGCAAAAAAACGACAACATACTCGTATAACAATTGCTCGAGAGGGCCGAGTGTGTGATGCGGTTGATCCAAAGGGAAAACGAAAAAACGGCAAATGAAAAGATAACTGCAAATAAAGTGTAATACATTGTGAGTGTCAGTTGTTCACAATCATTCCATCTTAGTTTCAGTCCAGTTTTTTTTTCTTCCTATTTGTTATTGTATTTTGTTGTCCTTAATGATGGCTATGAATAAAAGTACTCTGTGAGATAAACGACCTCAAAGCTTGTTAGTTGATGTTGTTGTTGTTATCGCTGTAGTTATTTTTTCGTACTAGATGAAGATCTGCTAAATTATCTTAAATGCAGATTTTATTCTGTGTTCTCGCCATTCATTCGGTCATTCAAACATTCATTCATTCGTTTGGTTTCATTCATTCAGTCAGTTGGTTTTTTTTTCCTGGGTCCTGTATGAACAGTGGGTTAGGGCTTAATTCTGAGAATACGATTTTTGGAGAAACTTTTGGCAAGTTCGAAATAAAGAATGGATGAATCAAAAAAACCGACTTAAAATTAAGTTATACAGAGAGAAAAAAAACTTTTTCAGGTGAACTGACTTAAATACTTATTTATATACTTGGCTCTTAAAAAATTCATGGAATCAAAGCTCTATAAAACAAGCAAAGTTATCATATTCTGAAGCGCTTCGCTTAGAAATTGTAGATGTGATATTTGTTTTTGTTTTGTTTGCGCGTGGTAACGCAGCCCAGTTTTATTCGCTGGGATGGAAATGAATGATGTATTCAAATTCTTATTGAATTTATGCCCAAATTAGGCCCAGATAGGGCGTGGCTATGCCTTCGATTTTTTTCAAATTTCACCAAGCGTTATAATTCAATACAGTTGAAAATAATGTAAGTAACTACGATTCAGGAATTAGGGATTATAACGGAAAAAATACATATCGTTAAATCGGTAAATTTGTATGGGAGATACTAGATAGGGTGTGGCGATCCCATTTCCCCAATTCCATCCCCAACAGTTGTCCACCTCTACCTCGCAGTGTTAATAATTACGTGGATTACAACGGAAAAAATACATATCGTTAAATCGATAAATTTGTATGGGAGGTACTAGATGGGGTGTGACGATCCCATTTCCCCAATTCCATTCCCAACAGTTGTCCGCCTGTACCTCGCACGGTTAATAATTACGTGGATTACAAGGAAAAAAATACATTTTGTTAAATCGGTAAAGTTGTATGGAAGGTACTAGATAGGGTGTGGCTAGATAGGGTGTGGGCCATAAAAACCAGATGCCCATAAGGTAACTTTGCCACCTACTGATTATAACACGAGTAACGAGATTGATCCAATGGTGGTAGATGAAAGGCATACCTCCAGTATACAGCTTACTCCTCCAAACTCCCTGATGATTCTGACAAAAAGTGGCAGCATTTTGTGTATTTTATTACAATTACCACCAAAACACTATTTTGTTAAGAAAAACCGCATTCAGAAAAGACCTGAATGTCGCATAATGACTGACGAAAAGAAAGCGGCATACATGGCAACGCTGCAGCCAAATATAACGCTTGCTGTGTGCAAACGTTATGATGAGAAGACACGGACATGCATTCAAAATTATTGAAATGTTTAGAATTTCATTTTAAAACAAGTCGCAAACAACAAATGAGCAAAAAAACTGAATATTACACAAATTTTTTTTATAATTTTTCCAATCAAATATGAATTAAAAATTCTAAAATTCTTACCGAAATTCATTTTTACTCGAATTTCACTTTTACTCGAATTCGCATTTTTTCTTAGAACACAGCCAAAATTTACCTTAAGAAATCTAAAATTTAATTTAGCATGTTTTTTTCTTCATATGAAAACAATTAATATTTCAAGTAAAAAACAAAAATGCTAAAAATCTGAGAGTACCAAATTTCATTTTGCAATTTTTTAGTACTTTGCATCTTTTTTTTCCTATAAAAACCACTATGATTTCTAACAACAATCAAACGTGCTAAAAAATATCGAGTGTAGGCGCAAAAAATGCTAAATCTCCTTGAACAAACGTTAGCGTTTGTGCTAAGGGGGGAAGGGTCGATTGATGTTAGCGTTTGGAGAGAGTTTGATGATAGCGGTTGACGTGGATTCCAATCGATCTTCAGCGAAGTTGTGGTTGTAAGGATGTGGACTGTATCTTTGGTAAAGGCAGATTTCACCTGTTTTGCGGTAGCGGGTTAGCTCTAGAAATTGAGTATAGCCTTAGACACTTACAATCTCTCGTACAACGAGAAATTGTATTAGGATTTAGGTAGGAATAAAAAACAAGAGATTAAACCCCGAATTATTAGAGATAGTGGATAGATCCTTGAGGATAGCGGTTATACCTTACCATAAATTCTTATGAAATGATTGGTGAACAACGGAAGTTCTGTTCACGTTATAATAAGTAATTTTAATGTAGAATTCGAGATGAGGGTAAAAATGACTACTCGCTATGATGTGATGCATAGAAGCGCCGTTTTTGGCATACTAACTTAACTTGTCACTTTACGATTTATCTATTTACAATTCATTAATCAATTCACAATAGGTAATAAGTAACTTTTATAGCATAAACAAAATTAATTCACGATTAAATACATTTACAAAGTACATTTTTGAAGTACAAATTAAGTATTAACTAATTTAATTTCAGATAATTATAAGTAAGTACAAACGCTGTAAGTTTATACACTCCTAATTATTTTATGTTCAAAGACTCTTTTTCGATTTTATATAGTTCTCTCAAAGTATGAAACAAAATTTTAATTGTTCGAAAATATTGACTTCATTGCAAAAATTCTCCACAAATTTTCTCATATTTAGTGTCTTTAATAATTTTCTTTTTTTCTATCGAACACAAAACTTAAAAAAAGTCTATATGTAGATAATTTCGAATTTTTCCAAAATAAAATCAAAAATCTGCAAATTCATTCATTCTTCTTCCACCTCAAGAAAATTGCATTCAAGTAAGACAAAAAAAAACCAAAAAATCTTTCCATTTATTTCACATCTCTCAAATAAAACAACCTAACAATTATGCTGAGGATATAGGCATAATTGGCAGAAAATTGTGATGTGTTACTGCAACCTTCGCAGGCATTGAGAAGGTGTTAGCCGTGAATAAAACTGGTGGCGATATGCACATAATTGGCAGGAAACTGCGATATGTTACTGCAATCTTCTCAAGCAATGGGATGGAGTTTTCCGATTTTCTTAAATTTTACGAAAAATTAGCTAACAAACAATAAACCAAAATTCATGTCCTTACAGGAATAAAATTTATTTTCGGAAAATCGGACAATGTGTATAGGAGGATCAATTTGTATAGGAGGTATCAGAAGAGGCGTGACATTCTTAGGTGTTACCTCAAATTTATGAGCCGAAGAATGTATGTGTTAAATCGGTTACTTGTATGGGAAGTGCTGGGAGATATGGAGGATTTTTTTCAAATTTCATAAAAAAATTTAAAAAAAAAACTCAGTCAGTCTACGAATTAGCGACTGGCAGCTATAGCCCATTTATCGGTTACGACGTGGCAAAATATTGGACTAAACCAAGTTCTAAGAAGTTCCATAAAGATTGAGGGCAGTCATCCTATCTACCAGCCTGTCAGCCAGACAGACGGCCATCGTTCACTGCACTCAAAAGTTATGAGAGATATTTGCTGAAAACGTATTTGGTACTTCAGAAGCATCCTTCCGGGTGTTACGCTTTTACCGTAGCAAATCATTCCTTCGGGTGGAGGCATAAAAAATGTTTAGTGGACAAACTCGCAACTTTCTTTGTTATCCACTGTCCTTTTTTGTTAGCATTTCGCTGCTGTGTGCTATGTTGTGTTTTTTACTTAATCTCTTTCCCCAAATAGCATTTCTTTTTGTACTTAATGTACAAACATTTCAACAATGTTTTGTTGTTGTGTTTTTTTTTTTTTTTTTTTTGTAGTTGTCGCTTCTGTCGGTTGGGGCTAAAATTTAAATGGCTTAACTTGACAAGGCCATTGAATTTGTGTACTTCGTACTATGTAGTGGCAGTGGTAGTACATTCAGCAAGTTTTTGCTGTTGGTCATGGACTCCATTCAATACAACAACCGACACAGTACAGTTGATAACCAATGAGGGCAGGCAAAAGAAAAACGTTGGTATCATGGCTTAATAAGCTCTTCGCAAAATAAGATGAACTCGTTTGCAGTTATTTACCAAATTGTCCGTTGGATCATTCAATATACACATATATTTGTAAATTCCTATAAATTCTACAGAAATGTTCAGTTGTCATCTCTCCGGGACCCCTTTGCGTTGTTTTTGCGTTGTTTACTCTGGGGTATTGTATTTGGTATTTTTGTAGAATATTCACTTCAAGCTTTGGTTATTTTTTTCTACCCCAAACAATGATTCCATTTAACCTGTATTATTGTTTTTTCTGGATATTTTCGTTTTTTTAGTTTTTTTTTTTTACCGTGGCAGTTGTTTAAGTTCCCGATCCATATGCCAGCAGCAAACTGAAGATTTTATGTAAATAAATGTTGAGAGTTTTTGTATTTGATGTTTTATCCATCATCATCATCATCATCATCATCATTTTTATTGGAATTTTTCCTTAACGGCCATTGTTGTTGCTGCCGCTGATGAGAGCGTCGAATCAATGTAGATATCGTAGGGGGCTGTTCTATTCCACCTCAACTATTGAGTTTCAATTTCAATTTTTGGCAGATATAATTTAGATGCTATGATTTGAAATTGAAATCATCGCCCCTCTGTCGTATTAGCTTTAGAAATGCAGCATAAAAACAAAACAAACATTTCACGATTTTCAATTTACAAAAATGCCAGAAATATTAATGGCCATATTGTACGAGTATAATGAATAAAAGATTTCTAACTAATGAAGGACAAATGCAGTACCAGCGACCCGTTGACTGTTAGTGGGAAATGAGGTGCGCTTCGGGCACGAAAAAAGTAGATTTCAACCAAAGAGTGATTGATGTCAAAAAGAATGAAAACTATTGTTAAACATTAAAAATAGACAGTGATTCTCTACGTGATTTTCGAGGGAGGATCTAAGCTTTAAGGGGCAATTTGGCATAATCTATCCGGTGGGTATATCTAAATAAATTTTGGCAACCAGCTTAGCCGGTGTGCATAACAGCGTCAGCATTGAAGAGAAACAATACAAAATCCTTCATTCCACTTTTGTGCCTGCCCAACTGATTGATGTTTTTGATTTGCCAAATCAACAATCAATAACTGCATATATTTATGACAGAAAGCTCTGATTACAGGCATGGTCATAGGAAAAAGCTAAATGTAAAATTTATCTGCGGCTTGACGATGATTCCTAAAATTAGTTTGAGATGCTTTACACTTGATTAAAATTCAAAACTAGCCGACCTAACAAAGTAAACACAAAAAAGTTGGAAATTTTTTTTTTTTTTTCAATATAATCTGCTTTTACCTCGATACCAGCGCAATATTCAAATATTCAATAGCCCTGTCAAACTCCTTAAAATAACCATCAACCGCAGACTCCAACTCCTCATTGTTGGCAAATCTTCTACCAACGAGTCATTTTTTCCAGTTTGGAAAAAGAAGTGGTGCAAGGTAGCTAAATCTGACGAATAAGGTGCGTGATGAAGCAATTTGAACTTGAATTCATTAATTTTGCCTAGCACAATAGTGGATGTGTGAACTGGGGCATTGTCTTGATAAAACAACACTTTCTATGTCGACAAATGTGATCTTTTTTTCCATAAACGCTGCAATAAATATTCGCCGATGATGTTTTTCCTTTCTGAAAATAATCAATAAGAATAATGCCAAAACAGACGCAATTCTTTGGATACGATTCTCCCATCTCAATCCACTGCTTCGACTGTTGCTTTGTCTCAGGTGTCAAGTGGTGTACTCATGTCTCATCCATGGTTATAAATCGACATAAAATTCAGCTTTATTGCGGTGAAACATCGCCAATCACTCTACTGAAACATCTTCACGACGTTGTTTTTGCTCTATTGAAAGCAAACGCGGCACCCATCTTGGGCACAGCTTTCTCCTATTGAAATCTGTCGTCAATATATGACGTATAGCACCTTTTGAAATGCCTATCACTTCAGCTACCCCACGCACCTTCAGCCAATGACCGTCCTACGCTATTTTGTGGCTTTTCTTAACCGTATCTGGCGTGGACACCTCAATTGGTCGACCACTACGGTGTTTTTCTTGACAGCTCATACGGCTTCGTTTCAACTCTGCTACCTAGGAAAGGAGCAGACTCCACCGGAGTAGAATCTAGCTTGGACTCAGACCTTTCAAATGGAAATATTGAATTCTAGCTTGGCTTTAATACTGATTGGACTGGGACCTTTCAAATGGAAATATTGGATTACATAACGATGACCGATTTTTTCCATATTTAAAAATTCACTGATATGGTTTACTTTTGATGGCTCAAATAAAAATACTAAACAACGTGGTGCCCTGAAACTTAAAACATATCTTTTAAAAGGTTGCCAATTTTCACCAAAATATTTTTTTTTTTTTTTGAAACTACTGCCACCATCCATGCAACGTCAGGTCGGCTAGTTTTCGGATCGACCTTGTAGGTCTGAATATTTAAGCCTTGTTTTTTCTACCCCCTTAAATAGACCGCTTCAATTTGATCAAATTCCTTGTTTTCGTTTTGTGCGTCTTCTGCTTGACATAACCCAATAAAAAGTTTGGGGGCCAACGGAAAGTGGTGATTCTGGATATTAATTTGTTTGGGAATTTACGTTGGAGCTCCGCCATAATCAGTCTGACTATGTGTGGAGTTGCTCCATCTTGCTGGAACTAAGTTCTGTTAAAGCGGAAACGTCTTCGGCGTAGTTGTGGGTAAAGACTCCTTCAATATCTGTAAATATCGGTCCGCATTAACATTGACATTGTGCTTCTAGCACGTATCGTGCGCCACCCTATGTATAACAGTTAAACACTTTTTGTTATAGAAACCTCGAAATTTCGATTTTCTTTATATTTGAAAGAGTTGAAAGATTATCTTGAGAAAATCGTTAAGTCGCATTGCCAGGTTTTTGAAAAAAACGAAAAATCGAGTTTTTATTACAAATATACGTCCTTAATTTCATCGCCTCGGACGAACTTGTTGTAATCTCAAATCGCTATCTGAATAATTTATTGGCCTCCACGCATGAGTTTGACATTCAAATACCAAAAATTACTGTAAATATCACAGATTTTCTGTAATTTCTAATCTATTGGAAAGAAAATTAAAACTGCAGAGCAATCGTTTGTTTATTCTCCAAATTTTTAGTTTTTTTCACACCCCTTTACAAAATCATTCTCAACATCAAATTGGCTAAATAAAATCTTGATAAATTTGTTTACAGTTTAATCTTTATATGTAACCCAATAGAATAATAATTGAAATTTCTGCGCAACAGTTGGTTTATTATCTGATTTATTCTTTCACTGCTTTGCATCATTTCTTGCCAGGAGTCACCACAACCCGTCAAGAGTCTTCATTCAAGTTCTATGAGATGGGGTTTAGGGAAGTTTCAAAGCATGAAGGATAAAGTGTGAAAAACGGCTTCAGGCTTAGAGTCATCAAAACAATTAAAAGTGAAATATTCACAAGTTTGCGTTTAACTTTTCTTAAGATATCTCAATTAAAGCAAATCCAGAGCAACAAAGGAACGCACACAAAGTAAAATGAATGGTATAACGAAGGGGGAAGAGAACAAAAGCCATTATATGCTTCCATAGGATAGAAAATGATTTCTACACTGTTAAATTAAATTGCATTTCTCAGATTTTTAAATACGTAAAACAATCGTTTTGTTAAACATTATTGCAAATAACTGAGAAATTAACTTCCATTTGCATTACAATCAAACATTACTCTCGATTTCAGGATTTAAAACATCAGAACATCATAGAGAGTAGATGAATGTACTATTTAACCTCAATTTATGTTTGTTTTTTAATCTTAATACTGCCCTTCCACTTTATACCATGGAATTTTTTGCTTCCATTCTCTAAGCTGAACCATAAAACTTGTTGGAGCAAAAGAAAATTCAAGTGCGTGTGGTTGCACAACAATTCTAGGGGTACACAAACTGCTGTAATGAAAAACAATTTCTGATAAATTTCATTTCGTTTTCTTGGGTTTTCCTACAGCTACTGCAAGGGAATACTCGTACTCGTCGACAGCATTCCAAGATGACGAAGAAATGAAAAAGTTCAAAAAAGCATCTCCACAGTCTCTAAGGATGAAAAACGCAAAAAGTTTTTGTTTGCATTCCAAGGCTTTAGAAGCATACAAATGCATTCGTATACGAGTTTGTGCGAGTGTGTGCGTCTGTGCGTCTGAGAGTTACCCAACACCACAGGAACCCTAAACACAAAACTCTTATTCATGCACTTGTTGTTATCCCAAGTTTCTTCCGTATTTTGTTTATACAGTTGGTCTAGATCTGTTTCCACATCCGATGCATATCGGAACAAAGACTCTAAACTCGACTTAACTACGAGAATACATGATATATTTACATGCCATCCTTCCCCTCCTTTTTCCACTGCATGAGAGCAACTTTACACAAATTGGTGAGGTGGTGAGGTTGTGTAGAGAATTGTTTAAAATTGGTAAATAATTGTAAAAATAAATTATTGAGGAAGTGAATGTCTTGAAAACCTGTTTGGAAGAGAAATGAAATGATGTGAAAGGTTTTGTCTAGGAAAATTCAATATTTGCAGTTGCAGTTGTAAGCGCTTTTTGATGTGAGAAAATTTGCAACTTACAAAAGGGAATGTGGAAATCAGGTTACGTTTCCGATTACGATAGGCTCATTTCTTGTTGAACGGATACGCACACAAGCAAAACTGTCGCATCTGGAGTGATGAACAGCCACATGTCATACATGAATTACCGATGCATCCCGAAAAATGACACTGGTGTGGTTTATGGACTGGTGGCATCATCGGTCCATTTTTCTTCAAAGATGACCGTGGAAGTAACGTTATCGTCAACGACAAACGATATCGAGCCATGTTATGCTTTTTTTTTTTTGCCCCAATTGTCTGAGTTGAACTTGGTTGACATGTGGTTTCATCAGGACGGTGCAACATGCCACACTGCTCGTGAAACAGTGGATATGTTGAGGGATGAATTTGGTGAGCAGATTATCTCTCGATTTCGCCCCCAAGATCTTGCGATTTAACGCCTTTTGATTATTTCTTGTGGGGTTATATCAAGTCGTTAGTCTATGTGGACAAGCCGAACGCTATTGAAGCCTTACAGGATAACATAACATGTGTTATTCGTGGAATACAGGCTGAAATGCTCGAAAAAGTGACGAAAAATTGAACCTTCCGAATGGACATTTTGAGACGGAGCCGCGGACAACATTTTCGGGAAATTATCTTTAAAAATTAAATGGCGAAGACCAATTTATCGATTCCAATAACAAATTTTGATATATGATGCGAATTGGAGTGTTTTATTCGATTTTTAAAAAAACTACGATTAAAAAATCATCCTATATAATTTGCGTAGCAAGAATGTAACTTTAAAAGCCACCAGCCCGATATGGCTTTCAAATTTAAGATTATCATCAACATCAAATCATAATATTTTTATGTTGCTAATCATAATAATCAGTAATTAAACCATTTAACATAAATGCTAGATGCAGATCTGCTAGGGATTAAATTAAAAGCTAATGCTTTTGATTTAGACGGGTTTTTATACACATATAATAAAATTAAATGTGAAAATTCACACCAGTAACTTATATTTTTTAACTCATTATTTACACGATTTTGGAAGTTATCAGAAAAATCTTTATTCTCATAAGCCAGGAGCTGCAAATCATCAGCAGCAAATAAATGAGCTTTAAGAGATTGTATATGTCCAAAGACGTCTTTGATGTATATTGAGAACAACGGGGGTCCTTATACAGAACCTTGCGGTAAACCACGATATGTCCGTCGTAAATCCGGGTTTTCACCCTGGGACTGAACATATTGTGTTCTGCCAAATAAAAAAAAAACGAATGAAATGATCTGCGTGTTTCATGACATACATATTGACTCAAAGGCGCGGCTAAAGTCCAGACTAATTAAGGCCGCGATATAGTTATCATCTAATTTAACCCCTATTTTGTCAATTATGTCAACCATTAACGATACTGTACTGTGTATGCTCTTTTCTAAATCCTTATTGAAATTCTGATAATAATAAATTTTGCTGTAAATATAAACACAGCTGGTCATTAGTAAGCAGTTCGAAAACTTTTGAAAGTACAGGTTCAACCGATAAGATAATCAAAACATTGTTGACGAGTTATTGCTTTTGGTACTGGTATTGCTCTTGCACATTTCCACACTTCAGGATATATTGAGGTAGTTATAATGGGGTATGTGATGCAAATCGATTCG
Organism: Philornis downsi; assembly: GCA_019455685.1. Taxonomy (NCBI): domain Eukaryota; kingdom Metazoa; phylum Arthropoda; class Insecta; order Diptera; family Muscidae; genus Philornis; species Philornis downsi. Next base: position 1,126,648 of record JAHXMU010000658.1, on the reverse strand, counting down.
TTTGCAAATGAAAACGAAGTACCAAAACGAACAGATCGATTTTAGCTGTGACAGAAATCGTATCGATTTCATTTTCCAGGTGTGTTTCATTTCCACCATATTATTTTGCAAAATACAACTCAGGGCATTTGTTTACGTTTTAAAATGCAAGTGTTTGCACAACAAGAATCAAATTAACAAATGTAAACTGAAAAATAATTTTATAACATGGCATTTATTGTCGCAGTGTCCGCAATTTTAAGTGATGCATCAAATAAAGAAGAAAATATTAAAAGGAAAAAGTTACGCGATGCTTCAAACCCACTATATTTTCCGGGAAAAAAGTAGACCAAATGTGTTATCCGAAGGTTTCAGTAATACATAATTGTTTATAGGTTTGTAGAATGCTTTCGCTTAAATAAAGAAGCCTTTATTTGGATAATGGATAAACTTGGGACAAGTGTTACACCCTCGTCCATTCCATTAGCAATCCAGTTGGCAGCAATACTCAGATTTTTCGTTGAAGGCTGCTTTCAACGCTCTGTGGGGAATGATGTTGCCATAGCTATGCATCGCACCACATTTTCTAAAATATTTGGACGCATGGTTGTTCTCCTGGAGCAGGTGTTGTGCCAATACTGGATAAAACTTTCCGCTGAGCCACAAGAAATGTTGAAGTCCAAAAAACATTTTTTTGATAAATACAGAATTCCAGGTGTTGTTGGCTGCATAGACGGTACCCACATTACAATAATTAAACCAGGTACTCAGGAACATTTGTTTTATAATAGAAAAGTTATAATAGAAAAGTTATAATAGAAAAGTTATAATAGAAAAGTTCGCAATTTATTATTTTTCTTCCGAATAAAAAAATGCGACTTTGCAAAATCGCCACACAAAGACTACTCGATTTAAAACCGTAAATGAAAACGTTAATTCGTTTTCTATCACACCTTTCTTATCCATATTTTCCATAGAACGAAATGGAAAATGAAATCGATATCGATTTCAGCTCAAACCGAAATGAAATCAATAAAAGGATGTGCATCACAACTTTCATCGTTTTTGCATCGATTTTAAATCGAAAACGTTTTGTATCACATACCTGAATAGTATTAAAAATGTCAACCAAATGCGCTAGTATTACCGGAAAATCCACTGCTTGAGACTTAATATTAATAGACGCCTGTATCCCGAGTTGGGTACTCGTTCTCAAAAAAAGGATTGATATTGTGAGAATTGTGGACTCTCTACCCGAGTCATTGTGAAATGATCATTATAACTATAGGGTGTCCGTCGGGAAGGTATACTACTTTCTTTGTTTATAATTTTTAATTAAACGAAAGAGAATGGATCTTATATTGATAAATGTCTTATTTAATGTTGGCAATTACGATGGAATACAAGATCAGATCAATGTCCGTCTCTGTTAGCCTCACAAATGCGAGCTCTCTTCAGCACATTTTTCGTTACATTCTCACACATTTCACGCGGTATTTCATTAATTTCATCACGAGTATTTTGTTTGAGTTGCTCAAGCGTTTCTGGTTTGTTTGCATAAACCTTGTTCTTCAGATATTCCCACAAAAAGAGGTCCCGAGCAGCCAAATCAGACGACCCTGGAGGCCAATCAACATCACCGTTCCTTGAAATAACTTGTTGTGGAAAGAGGTCTCGCAGTAATTCCATTGTAATCCTGCTTGTATGCGATGTGGCACCATCTTGTTGATACCACATGTTAATCAAGCCCAAAGCATGCAGTTGTGGCGTTAAAAAGTTTTCAATCATTTCACGATATCGCTCCCCATTGGCAGTTACCATTACGCCGTTTTCAGTTTCAAAGAAGTGAGGTCCAATGCTTCCTCCTGACCATATTACACACCAGACAGTCACTTTTAATGGATGCAAAGGTGACTGATGAGTAATTTGAGGCTTTTCCATTGGCCAGAACCGACTATTCTGTTTATTCGCATATCCATTCAAATGAAAATGTGCCTCGTAAGGTCTTGTAGAAGAAGCTCTTGTGTCAACTGAATCTTAAATGGAATCAAATGCATATCTCTGTGCAAAATTGTGGCCAAAGTTGTTCTTTGAAGAACAACTTGTGACTTAATATGACATATTGCTGCCCACAATTTACTTGCAGATACATTTCTCAAACAGAACCCGGTATCCCTAGTTGGGGACTTGTTCTCAACAGAAGGCTAATTGTGGATTCTCTACCCGAGACATTGTGAAATGCTCATTATAACTATTTATATTTATCGTACATTTATACTCTCAGGCATATTACATATAGTTTTCACAATGCCGATCTTTTTCAGCTTATTGCACATATCTTTAGCAATTCTTGCCATAAAAATACGACCAGTAAATTTTGATGTTTCTTTTCTTTTTGATCAAAAAAAAAAAAAACAAAAGCAAATTTCCACTGGTAAGTTCCACTCGAAATCTCCGGCAATAATTACATCATTATACTTAGCTGTGATCATTTCCAATTTCACATTTAAATTTTGCTATACGGCTTACCGCGTAGCATCTTACGAGGAATTTTTCGAAGTTCTTATTAATTTCCACGAATAGCTACTCAATACCATCCAAAATCTGATTGCCTTTCCAATGGCTTTGCGTTAATTTGTCATTTTATCCTTTACATCGCATTTGAACTTTAAGATTTTAGTCGCCGTTCTCGTTAGTGACGGCTCATAAATCTACCAACCTTTCCTCTTTATTTAATCAACAAAACACTCGGAAAAGTTTCCCTTTCTTCCTTGTGAATGGGTTTATAATTAATTGTTTCCACGCTAGAGAACGTATCAAATATTCTTATCTTGCAGTCCTCTGCACCATCCCTCGTTCGTTGTCCCTTCCATTCACAAATACCCCTGTTAACTTTTCAGGTATTAACTTGTGAAACGAATAAAAAGAGTAATGCTTAAGTTTAAACATAAAAAAACGACAATTGAAATAATTTTTAACATTTATCATAGTAATTTTTGGACGACTGAGTAATTAACACGATGACTGCAAAGGAACCCCTATCGCACTCGCATTTTGTCTGTGCGTTCGTCCCTGTTGCCGTTAAGGACACAAGAGTATGCTAATTATTCGCACTGTATCCTTGAGAAGGGCAGGGAAGGAAGGCTGTCACATGCACAGGCACAAATAAGAAAGAAAGAGGGCAGCAGCCTTGGTCCTTTAACATGGACGCATGTTAAACGACAACTACAATCCAGCACAAAATGCTCGTTGTCGTCTTTTTATGTCACTGTTAAAGAGACAGAGCGGAAGAATCAGAGAGGTTATCTGAGCGTGTATATGTAAGGCTGCAATTTGGTGGTCTCTCTGCGTGTGTGTGTGTTTGTGTGTGTGTGTGTACGCCACTGAGTGTTTGTATCTAAAAAAGGACCTAGTGAAGTATTTTGTTGCGTCTCTTAATTTAATGTTGCTGCTGCTGATTTTCGCTGTTACTGCTGTTCTTCTGTTGTTGTCACTGTCGTCCTCGTAGAGGTTGATGTTGCTGTTGCCATTATTGTTGGTTTCACTTTAATGTATGTTTTCCCGTTGATTTAATTATGTCTGCAATCTTCCATTGCTCCAAACATTAAAAAAAGAATGAGAAAATTTAATAGCACTTCCGGTACTTTACACTTTATTGTACATCAGTGAAATTCCGAGTAAACCTAAAGGCTTTAAGCCTGAAACGAAATTGGTCTGATTTACAGATTTTAAATGGCACGACGTTGACGACATCATGTTGCATATTTAAAACAACATTTGAAAGCAAGACGAGTTAATAAAAAAACACAATTTTTTATGATCTTATGATGCTTGGTTCTCGGAAAGGTTTCAAGGGGTTACAAATTAATAGGGCGCTTAAAAAGGATATATGAAATTCTCGGGTTATCCATTTAGTGATTTCAAAGCCGTCCATCTGGCAAGACAGCCAGCTTTTAAATACCTATCGCCTGAAGTGTTATTTATTTGGTGAAAGATTTGTCATATACGAATATGGATCAGGTAACACCCAAAGAGCGCGTAAAAATAGATAAAACTTACTACATAGGTGGTGATTATGGTCGCCATAGATGACCTACTGTACAAGGAATTGGCGAGATTATAAAGGAATTTAAAGAGACTGGAAGCGCTACAGATGTTGTCAGAAAATACAGTGTCGAACATACCGCTTCTTTTAATAAAAGTGTGATGGATAATTCGATTTTGTTGATTCCACGGCGGTCTCAGCACTTGGGCCTGTCTTATGGCTCATTATGATTATTATTATGATGATATATGATTATATCATTATTTTGCATTGGAATTTGCACCTCCATCGATATACTCGTTGAGTCAAACTCACGCAACAATTAAAGCCGGCTGACCATTGACAACGCCATAGATATGTTGATTGGCGTAGATATGTAGCAACCGGCTTTCAATGCTGATTTTTCGAATAAAATTTTCTTTAGCGATGAAGCTCATTTCTAATTCTGTGGTTACTTCAATGGACAGAATTGTCACATATGGGGTTCGGAGAACCCAAAAATGATTGTGGAAAAGCCATTGTATCCGGAAAAGTATTTGGTGCGCATTATGATGTGGAGATGTCATCGGGCCGTATTTTTCGAAAATGACGATGGAGGAGCTGTTATCATCGATTCAGAGCGTTATGACGTTGGTGATAACCGACTTTTTTTGGCTCGCAACTAAAGATTATGAACTGGACCATATGTGGTTTCATCAAGACAGCGCCACGAGCCACACAGCACTGCCGATTTTGGCTTTATTGCATGAGAAGTTCCCGGAAAGCTTAATTTCACGATCCACTGGATCGATACTCGTACTCGACCCACCAGGATCATGTGATTTGATGCTTTTACACTGTTTTTGTAGCACTGCCTCAAATACCGTGTTTATGCTTAAAATCCCCAAACGTTGGGGCATATAAAAAACAACATTAGTCAAGATATCACCGAAATACCGCCCGAAATGTGCGAAAAAGTAGTCGAAAACTACATCAAAAGGATCCACTGCTGCAACCAATCCGGAGGCGGCCATTTAAATGACATCGTATTTCGTACATAATGGCAAAGTCCAAGCATTACAATGAAATAAAAGTTTCATCGAAATCAGAGCTTTATGTGTGTTTTATTTAACTTTACGTTTGAACACGAAGAATGGATAACCCGTTATAATATAACATCCGCCTGCCTTCAGCACTCCGAGGAAAAAGTGCGGATTTGATTTTTATAGCTTCTAAAATGTACAAATCCATTTGTTATATGATGTAAAGAAGTAATGACATGGTTGTAAACAGGTAATTATAATTGTGCTTTGCAATATCTAGCAGAACGACAAGAAAAGTTGTACCTTTATGTGCGCATAAACCTGTCTTATGCCATTTTTAATAAATTATGGCTCCAAGCATAATTATAACCGAAATATATGGTATATTAAAAGAAATGAATTATTCTTCCTATAGATGGCTCTAGCAATCTGTATCTTCGTTTGCATAAATGCGATCGCTGGATGGCGTAGGAAGAATAACATTTCGCATTCAAAAAACTGCTCACACAGTTTTGTGATTGTTGACTCTGTATTGTTTAAGTGCGCGTGAAAAATAGACATCAGCTAAGAGAAAATACGCCAAATTTTAAGGGTTTCTTCGATAAAGACGAGCCAGGCGACCGAAAAAGCGAAGAGTGTTTGTGATTCCGACACTGTAACAGCCAATCATGCGCAATTTTAGTTCTATTGATTCCGTTCCGGTATTTTTGATGTCAAAGATGCACTGCACTCTGGAATGCCAATTGTCGAAAATGTCGATAGAATAATGGAAGTCGTCAAGACTGACTGCCAGTGTTTCGATTTGCCTAGGAGCTAAACATTGCACAGAAATCCGTTTGAAACCACTTGAATAAGGCTGGATACAAAGAAAAATATAAAAAACTTTATGTGAGCGTGCCACACGAGTTGTGAACAGAAGTTGCATCTCCGTATCGCTGCTGAATCTTAACAAAATCAATCCATTTCTGAAGCGGACAGTGACTGATGATGAAAAGTGGGTCTCTTATGAAACAACGTCAAACAGGCGTGCCGAAACTCAATGAGCCGACGCAAGCGGTGGCCATACCAGGGTAGACGGTCAGGAAGATTTTGCTGTGTGTTAGATAAGATTTGCAGTGAATCAAATACTATGAGCTGCTCCCCTAAGGCCAAACTCTTTATTCGGTTTTGTCCATAATTGGAGCGTCTAAATGAAGCAATCGCCAGCTTTGGCCAATAGGGAGAAGTTGTATTCTATCAGAACAACGTCATCCACTTATATGTAGATATTGAGTTGAGAGAAGCTCCGAGAGCTGGACTGAGAGGTTCTTATGCAAACCCTTTATTGTCTGGACCTGGCACTAAGTGATTACCACCTGTCTCTGTCCACAGCGAATGAAAAATTCGCAAGAGAAGAAAGGCTTGTGAAAAACAACTGTGCCAGTCTTTTGCAAGTAGGGAGATAGGGAGATCACACATAAGGGAGGCATAATCGATTTAACTTCAAAATTACAACAAATTATGCAGAAATAATAGATTTCTCCTTACTACACCTTATACGAGTATAATTTAGTTGTAGCAAAGATGTCCCATCGAAAATGTGCCATATCGGCAGTACTTTATATCGTTAAAGGAGTTTCTTTTACCTAGAATTTTTGAAACCGTAAAATGGATAAACCTAATTCAGTGCGTTTATATTTTATGCAATTTTATCTGTTTCATAAGTAATTGGGGCGATTGTAAGAATCAAATTTAAATTTTAGTACCTTAAGATCGATAGACAATATAACAGAACCGCGTCGAAGACGACGTATCCGTTTCAACAGCATTTGGATCCAGCAAAATGGAGCAACTGCACACATGGCCAGATCAGTTATGGCGGAGCTCCAACGAAAATTCCCAAGCAAATTAATATCCAGAAACTGCACTTCGTGCGGGTTCCCATGGTCGCGTGACCTGACTGCACCAGACTTTTTTTACGGAGTTATTTCAAGCAAGAGGTGTACAAAACGAAAATAAGGAATTTGACAAAATTTAAGCAGTCCATTAAAACCATCATTGAGGCGATTCCGAACTCAACCCTTCAGGATTTAACTAATAATTTTCTGGTCAGGTGGCGCATATGCGTCAATGAGCATGGAGGTCATTTACAGCCTTACAGACCATCTTCAGAAGCAATTAGTTATATAAAATAAAATTGAATTTTTTGTACAATACAAAAAAGTAAATGAAATACATCGATTAAATCATCGATTGCTTCAGTTTCTTATTGTAGCACAATTGGTGCGCCACCCTGTACTATTCACTTTTTTACGTATATACCAAATTATACTTACAAATATCTAAGAAAAAATGAAATACATTGATTAAAAAAAAGTTATTTAAATTTCTTCTTGTAGCACAATTGGTGCGCCACCCTGTATTTAGCTAATATAATTTGACTGGATAGAGGAAAATGTGCATTATCGATCCATAGTTTTATATACCCCCCTTAAATGCCGTGATTATCGAAATTCCGCCAGATCGCAGCAATTCCTGCTAATGCCTCTAGTAAAATTGTTTTCGACATAATAGGGTATTTTAATGTTGTTTTTGACTGACAATAACACGACGCCTATTCAATTGTACACCTGACCACCTTTACAGCTGTCTACTTGCTTTAAAGATGGTACCACTGGCATATACTGGATTTACGTATTACCTTTGCGAATTAGGTTTCTAATATATTTTTAATAGTTTCGAGGATATCACAGGCACACATTTCGCAGAAATCTTTGGCAAACATGTAGTTGGCAACTTGACAATCATTCGTGTAAAATAATTTTCAGTCCACTGCTCAGCCCATCAAGTGGCTCGGTAGTTATTCTGTTATTCACTCACTCATTACAAACTCCTCATTATAATTACCCGTAATTATTTTAATTTAATTGTTTCACGATGTTCGTATTTTTACTCTCTCCCTCTCTCGGCGTTTTGTACTTTCACATAATACTTAAGGGCATAATTGCTGTCCTGTCCTCTGGACGAGAAGTGTTACGGCAAGTGATTGTCTCCGTGTTTGGTTTGAATATATGAATATTTGAATATTTTCGTGTAACCTCCCTCAGATTCATCGCCACACTGGAAACATTAAAATTAATTAAGTCATTTCCATTATTGTTACCAACACCAGCCACATAACCGTCATCATCATCATCATCCTCGCCAGCAGCAACACTTCGCCGTCATCATGATGATCATAATTTTTTCCATTAGCATACAATGTCCTTGTGACACTTTGGCAGTTGACTGCTTTCGTATGTAGCTACTTTAACGTAGACAAGTCGAACAAAGACTCTTTCGTTTTTCTATTGTGTGGAAAATTTGGTTTCTTTGCAATTTCAATTGAGTCATGTCTCCTCTATGAAATGACAACTTTATGATATAGTTTTATTACATTACATTAAGTGGAATTTTAACAAGCAAATGCATCTCGATCACTTGAAGGAGTTGTGACAGGCCATTGCCATTTGCTGCAATAAACTTTTGTTGATTTTACATTGAAGTTTGTAGTAAAATTGATGGGAAATTGCTTACTCGCTAAATTGTGAATAGAAAAGTAATCAAAAATTAAGTGGTTATTCTACAATATCCTGAAATTTATTGGCTAAATATTTTCGTTATGAAAATGACGGTTTATTGGGAAACGTTTAAGAAAAAGTGCAATGAAAAAGTTGCGTTGCGTCAATACAACTGAAAGTAATGGGTTAGCTATTTAGTGATTTCAAAATCGATGGTCTGGCAAGGCTATCAGCTGTTAAATGTCATCTGAAGTAGTATTTATTTAGCGAAAGTGCCATTTACTAACATAGATCGTTTAACAACCGAAAAATGCGAAAAAATAGTTAAAAATTACTACAAAAGTGGTGATTCAGACGTGGGCTTTCAATCGAACAAAATTTTCTACAGTGATGAAGCTCATTTCTCACTCGGCGGTTACGCCAACAACCTAAATTGTCGATTGTAGGGCACAGAGAACTCAGAAGTGTTTGTGGAAAAGCCATTGCATCCGGAAAAAGTGGCTGTTTTAATCAATTATGGCTCCAAGCATAATTATAACCAAAATATATGGTGTAACAAAAGAAATGCATTATTCTTCCCATAGATGGCTTTAGCAATCTGTATCTTGCTTTGTATAAATGCGATCACTGAATGGCTTTGGAAGAATGACATTTAGTATTTTAGTATAAAAAACTACTCGTACAATTTTGTGATTCGTTGACTCTGTGTTGTTTAAGTGCGCGTCAGAAATGGACATCACCTAAGAGAAAATACACCCGATTTTACGGGGTTTCTTCGAGTCCGAGTCAGGCGACTGAAAAAGTAAAGAGTGCTTGTGATTCTGATACCATAATAGCCAATCATGCGCAATTAAAGTTCAATCGGTTCCGTTTCGGTATTTTAGACGTCAAAGATGCAAAGCACTCTGGAAGACCAATTTGCTGAAAAGTGGCATCCTCATAAAACATATGTTTTAAGTTTCAAGGTGTCACGTTGCTTAGTATTTTTACTTGAGCTGTAAAAAATTAAAGATCTCATTGAATTTGTATACATGAAAAAAATTGATCACCGTTATGTAATTCAATATATCCATTTGAAAGGTCTCAGTCCAACCAAAAACTAGATTCTACTCTGGGGGAGTCTGCTCCTTCGTTTGCGACTGTAAAATATTGGGTAGCAGGTTTTAAACAAGGCCGTACCACCAACCAAGGCGAACATCGCAGTGGTCAACCAAATGGTATTGGATGATCGTCGGCTGAAGAAGCGTGAGCGAGCTAAAATGATAGGCTTTTCAAAAAGCCCTGTACGTCGTATATTGACCAAAGAGTTGAAGATGAGAAAACTGGGTGCAGCAATTGCTTTCAATAAAGCAAAAACAATGTCTCCTAACGATGTTTCAGTAGAGTGTTTGGCGATGTTTCGCGGCAATAAAACCGAATTTTTGCATCGATTTGGATGAAACATAGGTCCAACACTTCATACCTGAGAAAAAGAAAAAGTGGACTGGAGTGGGACAATTGCGTCCAAAGAAGGGAAAGATGGTTTCATTTGCAGGCAAGGTCATCGAGCTTATGTTTTGTTTAACACCGAATATTATGCTTATTTATTGCAGAGTTTAGGTGATGAAATTATTGCAAAAGGGATGCATTGCTCCAGACAATGCTCCCAGTTCACACACCTACTATAGCGGTGGCCAACATTAATGAGTTAAAGTTTGAATTACTTAATCACTCACCTTATTCGCCAGATTTAGCTCCCTCGCACTATTTTCTGTTTCTAAAATTGAAAAAAATGGTTCGGTGGTAAAAGATTTGGCAACAGAGAAGAGGTGGAGTCTGCGGTTGATAACTATTATAGCTATTGAATAAAGAACATTTTTCTCAACTTTTTTGTGCCTTCTTTGCCTACCTAAGGCTAGTTCTGGAACGGCACCTTATGCATGGTAGTTGAGCATTCTAAATGCCTTGTCAAGGCCGCTTCACTTAGTCTAAAACTTGGTGTAAGACTAACCCTAAAACTACTACGAATATTTATACAATTGAGAGATAATCGAAATCGTCTTGGGTACCAAAAATCAGCATGTTGGATGTGTTAGGTATTCCATTACACATCGTAGCTTAATGTCATTATAAAGGATGGCGCATAAATAACGCTAATGGCGACTATATTGAGTGCGTTCTTGTGCATTATTTGGTTTTAACTCGTGAGCCAATTGCATATTATATGGGGAAAGACGTAACATATGTAAAATTCTTTGCAAAGACCGCCTAGACATCTCTAACTGCTGAGAACGTCGCGTGGTGGAAGTTTTGGGGTTTTCCTCAATACTTGCTTGCACTGGAGCAATAATAATTTAATTTCGAACTGCACGAGGTCTTCCAGCACGCGGAAGATCACAGACAGCCTCTTGTTGCTCAAAACGCTCAACCAATTGGTAATTTGTTGAAATGCTAAGGGCATTTAGAACATGAAAGAAATTTCGATATGATCTGAATAATCGAATGCTGACTTTCAAAGTAAAATTGAGCAACTTTGGTTCTTTGTTCTGTGCTGAGCCTTTCCATCATAAATTTCCCAAGTATTATTTTGTTAATTCTGTAAAGAGACGAAAGAAAAGACGAACAAATAATGTATTCGCTGATCAAATCTTAGTGTTGTTTATGCGCCACCCCATAGAAAAACTAAAAAAATTCCGAGAGTTATATATTTCCCTAGTTGGTTGATAAGAATATCAAATTTTGAAAAAAAAAAATAAGAAATTCACCTTTATGGAAACCCAATTTAATTAATAAATGATGAGATTAAATTGAGATTGAGCTAATTCTCAAATTCTCATGAATTTTACACAAATATGCGGAATGCCCGAAATACCGAAAATCGCAACCATTGACCAAAGTTTGCGTCAGATTTTTCCAAAATTTTACACATACTAACTGTACATCAAATACCAAAGTTCCACACTTCGAGAGTTTTTCATAATTATTTGACAGTAATGTCTAACATTAAAATAGTTCACAAAATTAGTGTTTTGCACCTCATAATAATCTTCACCTCACATCCCTCTGAAACATCCATTTAAAGAAATTTGTTTTTTTCGGACATTGGTTGTAGTTGGTTGTATCAAGAAACAAAATAATCTATTTGATTATTTTTTCTCATTTCGAAAATTTTCTGAATGAGAACCATTCCACAGGCAAACATTATCGCAGAACTACTGCTCGACAAGTTAGTTTATAAACCTTTAATAAATTATTACAGAATAAGGTTTTGAAAAATGATCGTCTTAATGTTTATATTAAAGTTTCGGCAGTAACAATGATTTAAATGTTCCTATAATGTACAAATTTCAACACAAATTAATAGAATTTGGGCAAAATAACAAAGGGTATGTATAAATCAGGTCTCTCGACTGAATCTTTTGTATCAGTTTTTGTGTTTGCTTAAGATAAGTCCAATTCTTTTATTATGAATTAAAGGTGGCACTATGAAACTTTGTTTTTGGATAGTAGAGCTTCAGGAATGCGCATTTTGCCAGTTCAAAGTATGGTGGGATACATTTAAACTTATTAAATGAAAAATCACCAAGAGTTTTCTGCTTTATCTTTAAATAAAAATGTATTTATTATTTTCTTTTTTTGAATTCATTGGCGCCATTTTATTATTGTTACAAATACAACAATTGCAAACACCAGACAAAGTTTCCATATTAGACAACAAGCTATACCTGTCACCGTCCAGTTATCCAATAATTTTGTCATTACACTGGAATTTGTTTCTGAGACATCATCAACATCGGCAACATTTTCCCCATCCGTATTCAAGATTAAGCCAGCTTCATTTTCTATCAATAGGTCAGTTGAGTACCTACGAAATTGCTCACAATTTACTTTACATCATCTAGCATTGTAGCTGTTTAATTACGTCGTCTAAATTATTTACCGTTTGGCCATTTTAATATGGAAATTTTCGTTTGTAATTTTTTTTTCTTTTCTCGTGACGGGTGTCAACTTATTGACGTCTTGTTGCAGACTATGCTTCATGAATCCACAAAAATTTTAAATTTTTTGCTACGGATTCGAATATAATGTTTGTTTATGCTGATGCTAGTGGTTATTCCGTTAGGAGTCGCCAGGTACAGTGGGGAAATTAGAGAATGTTTTGGAATTAATTTGATTTTGAATTAATTAAATTAAATTTAGTGTGGGAAATTAAATTTAATATGCCCAATCAAATTTAATATGCGCTAACATAGATACTAAGTTACTGTAGTACTGTTTTTAATTTACGAGGGCGGTCCCAAAACTAGCCGATCTAACAAAGAATACACAAAATAGTTGGGAAAAGTTTTTTTTTTATTTTTCAACATAATCTCATTAGAGCTCGATACACTTTTTCCTTGTTATATAGTGAGAACTGTGAAACTCCTTAAAATATCCATCAATTACAGACCCCACTTCCTTAAATCTTTTACCACCGAGCTACTTTTTCAAGTTTGGAAATAGAGAAATAGTCCGAGACAGCTAAATCTGGCGAATAAATTGTATGATGAACTTCAATTCATTAATTTTGGTCACCGCAATAGTGGATATGTGAACTGAGGCATTGTCTTGATGAAACAACATTTTCTCTTTCCCATTTTCCATAATTTCCATAATTTCATTACCAACATGCTGCAATAATTAGAATATTAATTCGCCGTTCATGGTTTTTCCTTTTTAAAGATAACCAATAAAAAAAAACCTCATGCGCCTCTCAAGAAACAGACGCCATGACCTTGCCTGCGGATGGAACCATCTTCGACTTCTTTGGACACGATTCTCCCATGCCAGTTCACTGCTTTGACTGTTAATTTGCCTCAGGTGTGAGGTTGTGGAGTCATGTTTCATCCATGGTTATAAATCCACGCAAAAATTCGGCTTCATTACGATGAAACGTCGTGAAACACTCTACTGAAACATCTTCACTACGCTATTTTTGCTCTATTGAAAGCAAACGCGGCAATCATCTTGAGCGCAGCTTTCTCATATACAAATCAAAATCAATATACGATGATTAGCACTTTTTGAAATCCCTGTCACTCCAGCTAGCTCACCATCTTCAGACAACGAGCATCTAATACCGTTTTGTAGACATTCTTAACCGTATCTAGCATGGACACCTCATTTGGTCGACCACTACAGTGTTCATCTTGGCAACTCGTACGGTCTCGTTTAAACTCTGCTACCAAATATTCAAGTCATAAACGAAGGGGCAGACTCTCCCAGAGTGGAATCTAGCTCGGCTTTAATATTTGTTGTACTGCGATCTTTCAAACGGAAATATTGAATGACATAACGGTGCCCAATTTTTTCCACGTTTACGAATTCACTGAGATCGTTTGTTTTTGCTGGCCCAAATAAAAGTACTAAACAACGTGACAACGTGGAAACTTAAAACATATGTTTTTTGAGGTTTTCACTTTTAACCAAAATAATTTTTTTTCAAACTACCGCCACTATCTTTAGGCCAGGTCGGATAGTTTTGAGACCGTCCTTGTAAATTATAGGGACATGACAAATCCTTTGATTTTGTTTAGTGGAAAATTCGGTGATTTCGGTGATTTTTACTACGTGAGATTTTATTGAGCCAAGAAAGAAAATGCGTTAAATTTTGTTGGCGACATAGAATTTATGTTGCGCAAACCTTTAGACTGTCACAGGGGCCCATAAAGAAATATTTGTATGTTTGCAAGTGGCGTAAACAATTAAGAATAGGATGAACATGAATGCTTACAAACCGTCGATTATATTGAGGGATCTTGCTGATAATGTCGGCATTCCAAGTGCCCTAATCAGACAATTTAATTTTAAGCAATATTTTGGGCCTCGGACATGTCAAATCTCGCTCGATAGGTACCAAAAACATCTTATTATTTTTCGACAAAAGGCTGTTGTGTTAATATTTGTAAGGAAAGGTGATTTCTGACAGCTAGAGGGTTATGAAAGACGTTATTTTGAAAGATGAGACTTGGATCTATGCTTATGATTTAGTTGAGCGTCAACGCCTTTCATATCCAAACATTCGTTTAAAATAATATACGTTAATTCTTGAGTTTCAGCTGTTATTTTTTTTAAATTTAAATGACGATTTTCAGCCACCTACATTCCTTTATTTTGGCAGTGTTAAATCCAATGGTCGACCAGAGCGAGTCAAATCTTTCACCATATCTCGACCACCTTTGAGTACACTATACCACTCAAATGCACGTTTTTTTTGACAAAGTAGATTCACCGCAAACCCTCTGTAAAATTTTCGGAAATTCGGCACATGAAATTCAATTTGCATTTTACAAATTTCAGAGAAATTATTTGTAAAAATCGCAAAGCGCACTTGAGATGAACTGATGAATTAGAGTACTGTAAGCGAACTAAATGGTTGTGCGCGCTCAAACACCGTTTCAATATAGAGGACAGTTGTTCCAAGCTAGCAACAAAAAGAATTTTGATAACCCACTTAAACATGCTTTTTAAATGATCAATTCCTGGTAATTTTTCCTTTAAAATATTTTTTGAATGCCACATTTACTTTCTGGTTGAAATTCAAAAATCACGCGATGTTTCTATGTAAAAAAATGATTCTCAATAGTTATTACGTCTCTAATTCAGAGACGTTTCGACTAAGACATTTCTTTAGTTTTTGTTGACAAAATCCACCACTGTGAACCCTACGCCATCAATGCTGGAATTGACTCGTAACATAATGTAAACAAATACCCACAATGTTGCGCCAAAGAACAAAAACATGGGCTTGTTGTCAAAAAGGTTAAGTCCATTTCAATGTTAAAATGCTTTCTAAAGCAATGCAATGAGTCTATAAAACTGAAACAAAAAATTATCATTGGAAAACATGGCTGAGGCATGGCTGGAACTGCTCATATTCACGAATTTTGTAAGCGCTCTTACTTTTAAAGTCTTTGGTTTAATGCAGAATACAAAGATGACTTGGGTTGATCTTCTGGACGTTTGATATTCCTGAATGTTTTCCGCATCTTACAAAGTGAATTTGGCTCCTGAAAGTTGAGTGGTTGCAATGGGTTTGAAATTTGACGAACGTTATTGTGTACTCCGATCCTCTAGCCATTAATGATCAGTTTGTAAACTAAGATGCCCTTTTGCATCAGAATAGAGAGTTTTACTTAAATTGGAACGACAAGCGTACACTATATTAAACTGTTTTTAAACACATAATATGATAACTCTTGAAGTAATGCTGGCAATGAAATATACAACTTTAACTTTGGCATTTTCCTTTCTACAACCTTTACATCAAACTAAGATTCAGACATTTGGAGGACAATACTTTCAATGGAATTGATTCATTTGGCTTCTGAACGACTTCCTCATATAGGAAAATATGTACTTAATATATGCACTTATTGAAAGTAATAATGTAGCTGTATATTATGCTCCTCCCTGTATATTATGTTGAATTGCATACGAGAAGTCATCAAGATTTGACGTCATTTTTGTCGAGCATAAGGCGTTGATAGCTTAAGTTAATAGCTATTTTATTGAGCACTCCCTTTGTTCTTTCTTTGCGTAAAGAACTTGATGATGTTGTCAAATTATGATTTCTTTTCAACATATACAATTTGGAAAGACTGGATTTTCGATTATGTATCGGGTTAGCAACTTTTCGGTTTCAAAAGTAAAGTTGAATAAACGATTCCGATTAATCACTTATTTCATTATAATGTTTGGACCTTGCAATTATGTACAGAATACAATATCATTTAAATGACGCCTTTGGATTCGATGCAGCAGTGGATGCTTTTGATGTAGTTTTTGACAGTTTTTTTTCGCACATTTCGCGCGGTATCTCGTTGATAACTTGACGAAGGTTTGTTTTCAAATGCTCCAACGTTTGGAAGTTATCCGCGTAAACACGGATTGTCCAAAAAAAAAAAAAAAAAAAAAAAAAAAAAACTGCGTCAAATGGCTTGATCTTGGTGGCCAAAACGTGAAATTACGCTTTCTAGAAACCTCTCATGCAATGAGGGCAAAATGGGTCGTGTTGTGTGGCTCGTGGCACCCTCTCGTTAAAACTACATATCGTTCAGTTCCTAATCTTCAATTGCTAGCCAAAAAAAAGTCGGTTATCATATCAGATCTCATCTAAAACTAGCCGACCTAACAAAGAAGACACAAAAAAATTGGTAACAATTTTCTTTATTGTTAATATAAACTACTTTTAACTCGGTACATTTTTTCCAGCAATATTCAATATCTTCTATACCCTGTTTATAGTAAGAACAGTCAAAATCCTTCAAATAACTATCAACCGCAGACTCCACCTCTTCCTTGTTGGCAAATTTTTACCACTGAGTCTGGAAAGTCCTAGAGATCTAAATCTGCCGAATAAGACGCGTGGTGAAGCAATTCCAACTTTAATTCATTAATTCTGGCCATCGCAAAAGGCGGCCTTTTTTCCATAATTTCATCACCTAAGCGCTGTAATAAATTAGCATAAATAACGGCCGTTGATGGTTTTTCCTTTCTGAAGATAATCAATGAAACTAATTCCGTTCTCATCCCAAAAAACAGACGTCATGACCTTGCCTGCGGATGGAACCGTCTTCGGTTTCTTTGGGTACGATTCCCCCATTCTAGTCTACTGCTTTAATTATTATTTTGCCTCAGGCGTGGTGGTGGACCCATGTCTCATCCATGATTATAAATTGAAGCAAAAATTCGGTTTTATTGCGGTGAAGCATCGCCAAACACTCTACTTTTCGCTCTATTGAAAGCAAGCGCGGCACCCATCTTGATCACAGCTTTCTCATCTTCAAATCTTCGGTCAATATACGATGTGTAGCACCTTTTTAAATGCCCATCATTTTAGCTAGCTCACGCACGACCATCCAGTATCACGCTTACGATCATCCAATGTTATTTTATGGATTTTCTTAACCTTATCTGGCTTGGATGCCTTAATTGGTCGATCACTGCGCTGTTCGTCTTCACAATTCGTGCGGCCTCGTTTAAACTCTGCTACCCAATCTTTTACATTCGTAAACGAAGGAGCAGATGCCCTCAGAGTAGACCTTTTAAATGGAAATACTGAATTACATAATGGTTGCCAATTTTTTCCATGTTTACAAATTCATTGCTTATTTTTGATGGCTCAAATAAAAATACTAAATAACGGCGGCGCTTTAAAATTTAAAACATGTTTTATAAGGTTGCCACTTTTCACCAAAATATTTTTTTTTCAAAATACTGGCACCATCTATACGTCTGTTCGGCTAGTTTTGGGGCCGTCGTTGTACGGCCATAGCGCTCTGAATTGAAATTCGGATTATCCACCACACTTTCACTAATGGAGGCGATATTTTCGGCAGTGCGTACGTTGCGATGATACACACGTCCAACCAAATCTGCAACGCTTCCAGTCTCTTCAAATTTCTTCATAATCTTGCCTATTCCTTGCACAGTAGGTCGTTTGTGACGACCATAATCACCCCGTTATGCACGAAAAGTGCCCACGTTCGAATCATAATGTTTGTTGGAAATTTTAACATATCCGTAAATAGCAAATCTTTTACTTAATAAATAACACTTCAGATGACAGATATTTAACAGCTGACAACCTTGCCAGACCGGCGATTGAGACCACTAATTGGATAACCCTATACTACTGTGTCCAAAAAGTAAGACCAGTTTTCAATTTGAATTATGCAGATAAATTGAATCTCAGAAATATTTGTTTCTAAGTTGCCAGCACCGTGGCAGACATCGGTGTCAAATTTCACATCATGTGTTGCCCTTGAAATCAATACATTTTCTTCCTCTACCACAACGTTATCGGCGACGACAGGCTCCCAAAGTGAATGAAAAAAAGTACTTGTTCAATGTTCCAAACATGATAGCTTGAAAACTGGAGCCAATTTAAAAAAGAAAAAACTTTGAACTTTGTTAAGATCGTCGTAATTGAGATGTGCCAAATTCATCTCTAATCGCTGGTAAAAAATAATAGTGTTGTGCTGTGTTATCATCTAAATTCCAAGCACCGTCTGTGTTCTTTCGTCTTCCATAATCAACTGTTTACTCTATTTTGCTGCAAAACAGAGAGCGAACGAAAACTTCGCTCACATGTTATATTCGATATTCAAAGTCGATCGAATAACTTATCTAATCTCTTCAATAATGCAATATTATGAAAGAAAACTATCAGATAGACGTGTCGGCTGGTGTTGTAGCTTTTATATATATATTTTATATATTGAAACAGTACGATAAAAATGAATGTAAACGTAAAACGCAGAGAGCTCCCGCACCACACAACTCGCTGATGACAGCGTTCAACAATCTGCGATTTTCTTATCATTAACAACTTTTCGAATTTATTGATATGATAACAGCGTTAAGTACTAAATATTTACCCTATATGGGCTACCAGTCCGTGGAAATAATCGAACAGAACCTAAAGATTTTGGAAAACAAACAGTTTGAAAAAGTCCAGCCCACACTAGAGGTGTGTTACGGAATTCGATGAAGAATATAGAACAAAAAGACGCGCTTTAATAAAAATCAAAGTGATTCGAAACTGTACCCAAAGATATCCGAAGAAATGACTGACAAAGATGTGGAGAAATCTGTCGCTTACGATGATGTCGATTTTACCAGCGGTTTTGAGACACAATACGAACAGGAATATCGACCATTAAAGCCAGAAATTAAGGTACCAGAAATACAGGATCCAGAGACGTTATGGTATCGCGACCTAAAAACCATACTTATGGTGTCTTTTCTAATGGCCACATTCCTCTTTGGCACAATAGTATTGAGTAAACTGGTCTTCACCCCAAATCCCCTGTTTGTGTTTGCTATAACAACCATCTACGTGATTCTGGCCATTGCAGCGATTGTTATCGAGGTGAAGTGTGTTCACGTTCGCTGATGGTGATGGAGGGGAGGTGAGAAACGCGAAGAATGTTAAGAAACGATGATATTGGTGGAGTGAAGAAATGTGCATAAAGAAATATTTATTATTCAAGCACAATAATTTATTGTCTTCAGAAAGTGTTTTGTTTTACAATTTATAACTTAAATTACGAATTTACTATTTGTACGTAGATGTTAAAAATATTTTCTATTCATTTTAATTGTGTGATTTTCTAAGTTATTCTAAGGAAATACAACAAAAAAAATATCATAAAAGCAACGGAATAGATCAAAATGTGTTTTATTGAAAATGTAGAAAAGAAATCAATATGAAAGTGTTAAACAATTAGTCACGGTATTTGTTGTGAAATATAATCTAGTACAAGTCGATGAGACCACATATTTTTATTGATTATCTTCAGAAAGGGGCGAATATTATACTAATTTATTGCAGCGTTTAGGTGATAAAGTTATGGAAAAAGCCGCATTTTGCGAAAAAGAAAATCTGTTTCATCAAGACAATGCTCCAGTTCACACATCCACTATTGCGATGGCCAAAATTAATGAATTAAAGGTTGAATTGAATTATTCGCCAGATTTAGCTCTCTCGGACTATTTTCTATTTCAAAACTTGAAAAAATGGTAAAAGTGGTAAAAGATTTCCCAACAATAAAGAGTAGTCTGCTGTTGATGGTTATTTTAAGAAGTTTGACAGTTCTTACTGTAAACATATTATACAAGCTATTGAATATCGCTGGAAAATGTGCATAATGCTAAAAGGACATTATGTTGAAAAATAAAGAAAATTTTTCCCAACTTTTTGTGTTTTCTTTGTTGGGACGGCTACGTTTGAAGTTGCCTACGTAAGTCAATTTCTGTCTCATATCCAATGATTACTGCTTATACTCGTATATCTAGTGATTTTTCTCTCGTCTGTTTGATAATTCCAATACACTTGACTTGTCAACTAATAAACAAACACGCACGCACACAAATACATATGAAAAATATCCCATGGTAATAACAAATTATGTGGAAAATTCAGCGAATTATACGCTGACACAAATCCACATAACGCTCTCGCTCGGAAGTATTTATGGAAAATCCAATGGAATACTCTCACCCATTGGGGATGATGTGCTTGTTATCTGTGAAATCGAGAGTATTTAACATAATTGGGAATTTATTAATGGCTTATCATGGTATTACACACCAATGTGTGTTGAGGAGTGTTGTTTGTGTGTTTGGATAGATGGATTTAATGCTTGTGTGTGTGTGAGGAAACTTTAGAGTGGGTGCGTGGGTTTTATGCTTCCCTTCAAACAGATTTAATATCAATTAAACTGTTTACATATTTTTAAATACATCTGACACATTCAGAGCATGAAATGAAATGACAAATACTTTGAAACATTTTGTTTTTTGCCGTCGAGATTTTGTAATAAACGAGGTGGGCGTAATCATATACAGGAAGAGTATATCAGAGTTAGGTAGTCCTTGAACTGGGGAAATCTTCTTGATAAATCCAGAGAACGAGAAATTATTAATGAATCTACTTATCTTATTTGTCTGCTAGTTCTAGTTTCTGAGATACTACTCGAAGAACATGTGATGATGATCAATTTTAATAGTTTTTGGACACTCATCAAAATTAATTGCATAGTTACGCCTCTTTCAGTAACTCTCATACAAATTGTTCGATTTTCCGAAATTCAATTATTCCTCTGTATTCCCGACTGATAGGCGGCATTAATATGGATTTTTGTTTGTTGTATTGATTATTAATCGTCACGCCGTGAAACTATTGAGGCAGTTTATCTTCTCTTCTTTATATATATAATTCTACTATACGGACGTTGTCAGTGAACTCCTCCTAAACGGCTGGACCGCTTTGCATAAATTTTTGTATATGCGTCTGGGTGGCGCCCGGGATGGTCTAGATTTACAATTCGGTCCAATTGTGCAAAGGGGCGTGGTACCTCCCATACAAGCAAAAAATTAAAAATCAATTATTTCTGCCCCTGCTTACGGTATTTGAACAAAATTTGGTGCGTAGGTTTGGTGTACATATCTTAAGTGCTACTGCAAATATGGGCGGGATTGGACAATGGGGCGTGGTACCTCCCATACAAACCATAAATTAAATATCCAATATTTCTGCTCCTGTTTACGGTATTTGAACAAAATTTGGTACATCGGTTTGTGTACATATCTTAAGTGCTGCTGCAAATATGGGCGGGATTGGACAATGGGGAGTGGTACCTCCAATACAAACCACAAATTAAAAAGCAATTATTTCTGCTCCTGCTAATGAAACATTTCCAATAAAAATAAAATTTGAAGGCAAAGCAACGTTTGCCGGGTCGGCTAGTTGTATTATATATATTGTGTTATATCCATTGTGCGATATTCATCTAAAGAAATCACCTCTCTCTGGACTACAAAAAGCAAAATGTTCGACTACGTGGTACAAGTAGATTTTTTTGTTTGATCGAGTCCATGTCTATTTACCGTTTGTCAACCGTTTGAAATCAATGGCAATGGCCGCTATAATAACATCATTGCGTGCTTTCAGGCGTAATATAAATCTTCCCTTCAAACATTGGACACATTTAGTGTGTCAGAGCTTATAGAAAGGATCTAAGGTGAAGCGTGGTCGTTCCTCTATATTATTCTCTTCTATGGATATATCTGCATTTGCCAATATTTGTATTATTATTTATTTTTTTTTCACAATCAGATGTATTTCCAGTATTTCTCAAAATTTGTTATCTTAGTCAACAGGCATCGTCATTAGATTCTTCTCAAGTTTTTACAATTTTTATAAAAATTCAACTACAAACTATGGGTTTTACTGATATTTGTAAGATAGAATGAATGATAAGAATGAAGAAGATATTGAAAGTCGTGAGCTTTGATATAATAATGATGCATCACATCCAAGAGTTGCCTGACATACCTACAATTAAAATTCAAACAATTATTTTTTCCACATAATTAATTGCCACCGCTGGAATGAATGGCCACCTAACTTAAATGGATGATTCGTATTGATTACTCTTGCTCATACATATAAAGCGATAGCATTTAAAAGCGATATATTATGTTCTGTTTATTACATAGGGTTATCCATTTTTCGATTTCAAAAGTAAAGTTAAATAAAATGCACATAAAGCTATGATTTCAATGAAACTTTTATTTCGTATAATGTTTGGACTTTGCGATTATGTACGAAATACAATGTCATTGACATGACTGCTTCTGGACTGGTTGTAGCAGTGGATCCTTTTGAGGTTCCTTCAGCGTCATTTTCGTAAAAATACGGCCCGGTGACACCTACAGACCATAATGCGCACCAAACAGTCACTTTTTCCGGATGCAATAGCTTTTCTACGATCACTTCTGGGTTCTTCGAGCCCCATGTACGACATTTTTTCTTGCTGACGTAACCATCAAGTGAGAAACGGGCTTCATCACTGAAGAAAATTTTGTTCGACTGAAAGTCCACGTTTGAATTACCACTTTTGTAGTAAGTTTTAACTATTTTTACGCGTTCTTCGGTTATTAAACGAACCATATTCCCAAATGGTAAATATTTCACTCAATAAATAACACTTCAGATGACAGGTATTTAGCAGCTGACAGCCTTGCCAGACCGGAGGTTTTGAAACCACTAAATGGATAAGTCTATATCTTCACGAAGAAACTGTGAAACGTCGCAGTTTATGTTTAAAGATCAAATTAAAAAGCGAATTCATATAATGCAAATAAATATGATTTACAAATAGAGATTTATGCTATTTTACTTTGGGAGTTGCGTAACGTGTCAGATCGCAAGGTGTTCTTCAATTTGTATACTGTGTTATGAGTATAATCCAACATTTAACCTGTTATGTAAATATATTTGTTTAAAATTATTTAGCTTAATAAGAAAACGTTTAGAGCTGTATTGTGAGCGCTATAGAATGATCTACAGTCCGTTTCCATAAAATGTTGAAAACTGTAGGCGAACGAATCCCCCATGAACAAAATCATTATCAGCCCAGTTATGAATGAAAGCTCACTGGGAAATTTTTCTCTTTTCCCAACTTTCCTATTCTCAAACAATCTCCCAGGGAGATTCTACTTTCCTCCTATTGTAAATAAACTTCAAAACTGGGAAAGTCTTCCCGGGGAAAAAAGTAGCTATTTCAAATGTCGTAAAAAGAGGAAAAGTGATGATAAATTTTGGAAATAATTTCGTCAAAAATTTGAAGAGGATTGTGCCAAAAAAAATGTAAGTAATATAAATTTTTCATTAAAAATTTGATAAATATCTGAATCTGTTCATATTTTTAGGACAAAAACAACAAATAAAAAACTACATCGTTGGGTTGGCGGGCTCATGGAGTTTTTTTCGCTATTAATCATTTCGACGGGAAGCGTCGCGCATTTTACGAGAACTCTCGTTCTTATATTGCTACCAGGCGACCATATTGTGTTGAATATGGACTACGGCGAATTAGTGAAGCTCCGAGTGCTAATTTAATTAAAATATGGGTAAAGCGTTTTGAAGAGACCGGTTCAACATTTAAACCACAAGCAAATGGTCGCCCAAGAACATCTGGGACCGAAGACAATGTTGAGAGAGTTATGGAGTCAGTACGAGGAAATCCACAAATGTCGACTCGCAAGAGATCGTCTGTCTTACAAGTATCGCGACGAAGTTTGCAACGAATTTTAACATTGGATCTTAAACTGCATCCATATAAGCTGCAATTAACACAATAATTGTAAGAGTCTGACTTCATAGCAAGGCTCGCATTTGCTAATGAAATGCTTAATCGATTTTCCAATTTTGACAATATCCTTTTCTCTGATGAGGCTCATTTCCTTATGAATGGGTTCGTAAACCGTCAAAATTGTCGTTACTGGAAGAGTGAAAATCCCAAAATCAAACACCAGAAA
This sequence comes from Philornis downsi, assembly GCA_019455685.1. NCBI lineage: Eukaryota > Metazoa > Arthropoda > Insecta > Diptera > Muscidae > Philornis > Philornis downsi. The sequence goes on along the minus strand of JAHXMU010000658.1, from coordinate 1,102,214 downwards.
CCATTGCATAGTCCTAAAGTGACAGTATGGGCAGCAATCTCTGGCAGAGGAATAATTGGTCCTTTTTTCTTCGAAAATGCGCGGGGCCAAAACGTCACGTTTAATACGGAACGCTATGTTGAGATGTTGGACGAATTTTTGGCTCCAGAAATTGAAAGTTCAAGAATAGTGAATTTCAGAACTTGGTTCCAACAAGATGGAGCTACCTGTCACACATCAAATGACTCCATAGCGGTGGTGAAGCAGATGTTCCCTGGCAGACTGATTTCGAAAAGAGGTGATATCCCATGGCCCCCACGTAGTCCAAACTTGACGCCTCCTGACTTTTTTTTGTGAGGATACCTCAAACACAAAGTCTACAGTAATAATCCAAGAAACATCGCTCAGCTCAAGGAGAATATCCGTGGTGAAATGGCAGCCATTACACCAGTATTACTGAAGAAAGTTTTCAATAATTTTCGTTTGCGGTTAGAGGAGTGCTGTCGTAGAGAGGGTCACCATTTAGATGATGTTATTTTTAAAAAATAAACTCCATTTATAATTCTACAATGCCTTAGATTTATTTTAACCATACCTTTTGTATTTATTCTTTAATCTATTTTTTAAATATGCACGTTCTATTGCGCCTCCCTGTACTTGCCGCACTAAACATTATTTTTTTGTTAACCTCTTTCTTCACTCCAAACACTTTTGCTTTTAAAATTTATAAAGTTAAATTGGTAAATTTCCAAAATTTTTTTGTAAACATTAGATAAAAGAAATAAAACAGTTGACTTCGAATGTTTCGAATTCTCTCTGCCTTCCCAGACTGTTCAGAATTGGAGGATTTTATTTTTGGGAAAACTTATTCTCTGGGAATTCATTTCCCTGGGAGTTTTAAGAATTGGGCTGTATTAAGATATTTTTACAAAAAAAAAATAATTTTGCCATTATATGTTTTTCCAATGTTTCTTCATATTGTTTCATACAAAAACTGCAAGTTATGATAATTCTATCTAATAAAAATCAAAAGTTTTCAAAACGAAAATATATTGGCACTACAAAGTCGAACGCAAATAGTTAACCTTGCGAACGAATTGGGTGAAAATTCGGTTTATGGAATTTAAACTCCTTTCCTCATACTTCCAAGTTTTTCGAATGACATTCGTTTAAAATTCCACTGAAAAACGAATCGAAAAATACATAAATATGCAAAAAGTAAGAGATGCAGTATAAACATCTATGTTTCGATTTAGGTGATGACCGAAACCGAATTCCACCAAACCATGGTTTCCTCACAGTTTGTGTCTCCACCTGCATTACCTACCGCAGTCTTTGCAGGAAAATATCACGAAATTGGTGAATGTTATGGCTTTTGCGTGATTGCTTAATAGAAGAAAAATAGTCGTATTGAGATTTAAACTGATATATGATAATTAATGTCATAAATTTGGCCACTTTTATCCTTGTTGCCTACTCTTAATACACCAACCTCGTCATCAAGTTTATATATGACAGCTACGAAAACACAAACGTCATATTTTTTCATTTACACATAACTTTCTGGTTGATTTGGTTTGAATATTGGTTTGTTCGGTTTACCCGGTCGCCTGTTGGAGTTGATTGCTGGGTTTTCAAAATATTTGTTGTCTTAATTTTCCATTCAATCTGCATCAATTGCTTTAAAGAGCAGTTCAAAAAAAAAAAAAAAAAAACAAATTGTGTTAATTTTAAAGTGTTTGTCGTTTTGTTTACTGTTTCGCCTTCCAAATCGTCGTCCTCATTTGCCACAATCGCTCTTCCAAAAATGGTATCTGCTGTGATTGTGTCATTTTTCAATCGTTTCAAATGTATAGAATTCAATAATGGTGCGAGGCGAAGCTGTATTTATTCTGTTTGACGTTTACATTTTTCCCTTTTTCTGTTATTTAATTGTTCATGGGAGAGTCCTTGTTAATGTGGAAGTCATAAAATAACAAACAAAAGTATTTTCATATAAATTACTTGAGCTAAGAATTTTCTTATTTATGAGGAATGTTTTGGTATAGTATTATATTTCATAGCATTGTTTATGTAATATTTACACATACATACATAAATGTACTCGTGTGTAACTTAAATTACATTGTTTTTAATGATTTTCAATTCTTTGGGGAATTCATGTCCATATATTTGTTCGGTTGTTAATCGATAACATTTAATGGCTGCCATCAATACAAATTTTTAATGGCAAATTGATTTTATTGTGACACAAATTGTAACTGATATTTTCGCTATCAAAAGATAACATATTTATTTAATGCATACGATAAGTAAATAAAACGTTATAAGTTGGCTTAAAGATAAGATAAAATCGGTATGAAACATTTTTTTACGGTATCGCAGAAAATTGCGCCGATCTTGTAAAATAAAGTGATGTGATTGTAAAGGTATGAACTCATTATACAGCATTATCCATTTAGTGTTTTCAAAACCGTCGGTCAGGCAAGGCTGTCAGCTGTTAAATACCTGTCACCTGAAGTGTTATATATTTACTGAAATGTTTGCTATTTACGAAAATAGATCGTTCAACAAACGAAGAACGCATAAAAATAGTTAAAACTTGCTACAAAAGTGGTGATTCATGCGTTGGCACTTTTCGTGCATTATAGGGTGCTAGGTGGTAGTCTTAATCGACCTACTGTGCAAGGAATTGGCAAAATTATGGTGGAGATGCAGATGTGGTCAGGCCTGTGCATCATCTCAATGTACGACACTGTCGAACATATTGTTTCGGTTAATGAAAGTTTGGCTTGTAATCTGAATTTCAACTCATGATAATCATATGATAACCGAATTTTTGGGCCTGCAATTGAAAAACACACAACGTGGCCGATTTTTGCTTTATTGCATGAGAAGTTTACAGAAAGCGTAATTTCACGTTTTGCCGGCTTCAATTGGCCACCAAGATCATGCGATTTGACGCCGTTAGACTTTTTTT
>JAHXMU010000658.1:1075252-1099245 GCA_019455685.1 Philornis downsi | reverse complement strand
CATGCGATTTGACGCCGTTAGACTTTTTTTGTGGGGCTACGTCAAAGACCGTGTTTACGCGGATAGTCTCCAAACGTTGAAACATTTGAATTTTTTGATCTGCACTTGAAGAACACACAACACGACCGATTTTGGCTTTATTGCATGAAAAGTTTCCAGAAAGCATAATTTCACGTTTTGGCGGCTTCAAGTGGCTACCAAGATCATGCGATTTGACGCCGTTAGACTTGTTTTGTGGGGCTACGTCAAAGACCGTGTTTACGCGGATAATTCCCAAACGTTGGCACATTTGAAAACAAACATTAGTCAAATTCTTTGGCGTTTGGGAATAAGGTCTTAAGTCATATACTATAGTTTTTCGTAATGTAAAATTGAAACTTATTTAATTGTTTGCAAATCAGGATAAAATTTGACTTAGTGCCTAAAGACCAAATGATTACGATTGGATGCAGTTGTGCTAGATTTCAATTATTGATACCAAACGAAAGAGAAAAAAAAAATGAGTTAAACCCAATCAAAAACTCAAAATGCATTTTTTTGACTTAAGACCTTATTCCCAAACGTGAAAGAATTATCGCCGCGAAATGTGCGAAAAAGTGGTCGAAAACTACCTCAAAAGGATTCACTGTAGCAACCAATCCAGAGACGGTCATTTAAATGACATTGTATTTCGTACATGATAGCAATGTCCAAGCATTACAATGAAATAAAAGATTCATTGAAATCATAGCTTTAACGTGTGTTTTATCTAACTTTTATAACCGAAAAGAGGTGTAACACCCTATACAAGTTACCTTGTGTTGTGTCGGAATTATAAGTTTAATTTAGTGCAAACAGCTCAGTTACATGGCTTTGATAGGCCTGACCACATCTGTTCAGTTCCAGTCCCTTCAAATTTCTTTATCATTTTGCCCAATTCCTTGCACAGTAGATCGATTATGACGACCGTAATTACCTCGTAATGCATGAAAATTGCCTACGTTTGAATCATCACTTTTGTAGTAAGTTTTAACTATTTCTACGCATTCTTCGGTTGTTAATCGATCCATATTCGTAAATGGCAAACCTTTCACCAAATAAAAAACACTTCGGATAGCTGGATTAACAAGTAACAGGCTTGCCAGACCGGCGGTTTTGTTTTATGTTTTAAAATGAAGATAATTCATAATATCCAATCAATGGAATCAATGAGGAACTGTGGGGTCACTGGCATAACGCAGATATGACACTACCTTATATGATAAACTGAAATCGTGAGAGTTATACGATGAAGAGAATATTCGGACGAATAGAGTCTGGGAAGACTTTTTCAAGTGATCGATAGCTGAAAATGAAATACGAATATAGACCAACTAGACGACTAATCTATTCCTAGCATATTTTTGTGAGGTGGTGATGAATATAAGTCAAAAACGGCGTTAAAAGTTGAACTGTAGCATGTGCTGGTGGGGTGAAGCCTCACCATCAAGCCCGCCCTTAACGACAAAACCAGATGTCAAATAAGATGCCAGTTTGTATCATCATAATCACTCTGCAGGCCAAATGTCTCCTTATTCAAATTTTATTTTGCTTAAGAATCACTAAATATATAGCATTTATAGCTTGATTCTATTCTCACAAATGTGGCATTATAAACATCGGCTTGCGAAAGCAAAAAAAGAGTGCAACAATTTTTAGACAAGACGAACAGCAGCCAAGGTGACAAACAACGAAGTATTGGCGTGAACGCAGAATGAAAGTACTTGTAGTGCATTTTTCGGTTTCTTAAATAAAACCATAAAAATAAAGAAAAACCCCAGCAAAAAGTTTTGATGGGAAAAGTTTGCTTTAGTTTTCTCATCTTCCCTTCCCATCGTTCCCCCCTGGAATGTTGCTAACCTCGCGTACCACATTAATGTGCTGCTTAAGAAGTTCTTTGGCTGAGTCCAAGGAAACAACAATACTGAACAAGGATAGACGTCGCAAAGGATTGGCTATTGACAGAGAGGTATTGGGACGGGATAGTGCAACAAACACTTTGGCACTTTGATGGTGAAAAAACAACCAGAAACGGAAAGAACCACATCTACTGAGAGAAAATTGGGAAGAAATTTGTAATGAAGAACACCTCCCGTAAAAAGTGAGTTTGTGAAATTAAGCGAAGTACGTGATAGTCGGTTGTGTTGGAATTTAAAACAGCTACATATAGGTATATATTTATTGCGAACATATATACTATGTATATAATATATATATATATATATATATATATATACATATATATATACTACATATATATACATATATATATACCTATATATAAATCGTAGTGAAATGGAAATTCGGAAAACAGATATGGCTGAAGTTTGCTACTATTATGGGTTTAGAACGGGTACATTTACAACTAGACAATGACACTGACGTTTTATTAGTCCTAAAAAAGATCCAAGAGGAACGAAATAAAACTCGCCATCGGTTCCACTACCCTCTATATATATGTGTAGGACATACTATACTACATATATGACTCTACATAACTCTTAGAACCTTAAAGATCAATATGTAATTGTAAAAATATATTAGGTGCGCAACTAAGTTCTCGCTTTTTTTTATAAAAATTCAACTTTATTATAAAAGCATGTTTACAAATGATTCATCAGAAGTATTGCTGATCGCTAGCTATTATTTTTCCCCATCTCTCTGATAAAGCTCAAATTCCATCTCCTATAATATTAGGTTTTTTTGCTTATTTGTTATTTTTTTTTATCAGCCAGTTTTATCAGTTTTTTTTTATCAGTTTATAGTGTAATTTAATAATATTCCAGCCATTTCTTGAAAAGTAGGCGTAGAAATTTGTGACAGAGAGCTAAACAGATGGCTATCGCTTTTACTGAAGACATTTCGATCTTCGTTGCTTCCAAACACATATAAGTCATAACTATATAGCTACATAACTAAATATATAACTATACAACTAACTATATAACTATGTACTTATATAATTATGTAACTATGAAAGTACATAACTGTATGTCCATATAATTGTGTAACCATATCACTGTATAACTATATAACTATACAACTATATAACTACATATATAACAACATAACTATATATCCATGTAATTATATAACTATATAACTGTATAAATATATAACTATATAATTATTAAACTATATAACTATATAATTACATAACTATATAATTATATAACTATATAATTATAAGACTACATAACTATATAGTTATATAACTATGTAACTATATAACTATACAACTATATAATTATATAACTGTAACTAAATAACTACATAACTATATGACCATGTAACTATATGACTGTATAACTAACTAACTAAATATCCATATAATTATATAACTATATAACTGTATAAATATAGGTATATAACTATATAATTATTAAACTATATAACTACATAACTATGTAACTATATAACTACACAACTATATAACTATAAGACTATACAACTATATTATTATATAACTAAATAACTACATAACTATATAACCATGTAACTATATAACTGTATAACTACATAACTGTATAACTATATTACTATATAACTACATATAACTATACAACTGTATAACTATATATAACTATACACAATTGAATTCTTAAACCAAGAACCAATCCCTATTTTACCAATAACAACTTTGTCATCTTACTACCGTTATTCATCCTATAGCGCTGAAGAAAACATAAAAAAGTTTACGATTTATTTTTAGTCCAAGAATTTTAACTGAACAAACATTTCGTCTGGTTTTTCTTTTTGGCCAACAAGAGTAGCCGGCCAAAGTTTCTTGATGCCTTTTAGGAAGCAGGTAATTGCTTATATAGGTAGGAAAAAAAAGTTAAAATAACAACCGCAAAAACTTTGGGATTGGTTATTACTTTTCTTGTGATAAAATCTTCAAAATAAATTATAGATTTATGATATAATTGTGACTGTTAATCATGAAGTTTTAAACCAAAGATCAAACGTTGTTATAAAATACAAACTTAGTTTATTCTCATTGGAATATAAACAAGTTTCTATAAATGATGGTTATTACTGAGATGACATTTATTGCAATATAAGTAAGGCAGATGAGAATTAGTGATAATGAATTTGATTTGTACTAGGATTAGTAGGTTGAAGTAACAGTATTTAGAATCATTGTTTTAACAAGGCTCTAATTTCAACAATTATGGTCAGAACATTTTTTCTATTTATTATATCTCGACGAATTAGGATTATAGTGTAATAACATCCACTTTTTGGACGGTCTTCTTTAAAGTCGTCGGTGGGTGAGCGACGCCCAAATCTACTGTAGTAGCATACAGTTAGATGATTAATTGCTGTTTAAAATCTTCCTAGGAAACGTTTCATTAGACACTTCTTTCCTCTTCCCAGATATAGACCCCATAATCTTCAGAAGTGAATAACAAATATAGAATTAAAAAAAGGCATGAGGTGAATCAATTGATGAACTTTATGACATTGAATTTCTTCTACTTCTAATTAGTTTCATTTTGGAAAATTCGACGCAAGAATTCCCAATGAACAACGCTACATATGTACCAAATATGAGCAACATCAGAAAATCTGGCCCCCATTCGTTTTCGATTTAATAAGTTAGCGAGAATCAATAAGAGGCTACTATCAGTGGCTTGCTGTCACGTCATAAATTTTTGACAAATCAAAAAATTCCAAAATTCGTTAAAGTCGCTATCGAAAATTCGGTCTGCCATCATTACTGGATTTGGACGAAAGATGAATATTTGGAAATATTTTGCGAATGCTAGTTACTGTATGAAATTGGTTTTGAACATGATAATTTTGCTATGAAGGGCGACAACTAAATTGAGAAACATTCAAGATCGGCCAGAGAACGCATTGTTGGTGGTCTGGACTCGAATGCCATCGTTGGATCATGAATGCTAAAAAGTGGTCTCACAACAGGTTTTTTTTTTAATTCTACAGCAGCCACAATTTTTGCTCATTATTTCCTTGCTAAATTCAAAAACAGAGAATCCAAAAAAAAGCGCAACTGGTGACGAAGCAGGAAGCGCAAATTCGACTGTTAAAGCAAATCGACAAAAGTGATTATTAGATGGTCATTTTTTTCACTGAAACTGGGTTATCACATATTTTCAGAACGCCTTTTTTCTTCCTTTGTTCATTCCCACCTTTATTGCTTTTCCAATTTTTTCTGGGCACTCTATTCCAGATGTCAGCTACTATATTTTATTATATTCATGCTACTTGCTGCTTTATTGAAGGAAATATTATGAAGTCGATCTCCTCTCTTCTCCTTCGTGTTGGTTTTTTTTTTGTCTCAGCCTTTCTCTACTTCGAGATAATCGATTGATGGAATCTCATACCTTTTATTTTTTCGATTGCCGCAAACAATTTGTCACACCACTTTTATCAAGCTTTCGTAGTATTCAATTGAAGTAACCATTCTGCCTGAAAGAACGAAGTAATAGAAGTTGTAGTAAATTACATATATCTGGCTCGAAGGACCAAAGTTATGAAATTACTGTAAAATATGAAGGTAGTAAATTTTTTCGGTCCAACACGAGAAATACAAATTATTTTCATATATATATAATAATATTATTATTTTAATATTAATTTAATATTGAATGCAAATCAACTATTAACGCATTACCCACCTGCAATAGTTTCCATAAACTCAGCTGCTGTATTGATAACCCATTTCTCATAGCATATGCCAACTTTTTGGGCAAATGAACCGATGTTTAAGACATATAACAAATTTTAGAATAACACACAGTTTCATATTTGCTGCTAAACAAGTTTGTAGACTTAAAAGGTAATTTCTTCAGAATCTTGTCTTAACATTCTTAACAACTCTCGTATGTTGTGACACTTTTGAGCATGGGAACTAATACTTGAGACATATACTTCTTTCTTCTTTGTAATCTTGCTCAAAAGTCAGCTTCCAATCTAACAATAATAATGCAATGCTGTAGATAAAACAATGAGTTCGTTCAAACAAATGAAAACTATTTCTTGGTGTCAAGGTTGTCCAAATTTTGCTTTAAATTCGATTTCATTATTGTAAAAATTTTCGACTACGACTGCTGTCAAATATCCCCGATTCCGAATTGATTTTATTCATATGAATAATATTTTTACTACTTTAACTTCGACTCCATCATGGTGAAATTTTACAAACTTTGTCAAAAATAGCAGATGTTCAAATCCAGATAATTTGTACACTTCTGTGCGAGTTCCTTAAAATTTATGGCACTAAAAGTCGAAAAATGTATTGTTTCTTCGCAGCACTTCTACTGTGTCTCCTTGGCATATTATTGAAATATAGTTTGATGACAGTTTAACGATATATGATACGAGGGCGATTCCAAAACTAGCCAACATAACGAAGAAGACACAAAAATGTCGGGAAATTTTGTCTTTTCATTAATTTTGGCAATCGCAATAGTAGATGAGTGAACTAGAACATTATCTTAATGAAACTACACTTTCTTTTCCGCCAAATACGGCCCTTTTTGCATAATTTCATCACCTAAGCGCTATTCGCCGTTGGTGGTTTTTCCTTTCTGAAAATAATTAATAAATAATAAATAAAAATAATCTGATGTGCATCCCAAAACAAAAAAACAAAAACAAACGCCATGACCCTGCCTGCAGATGAAACCGTCTTAACACGATTCTCCCATTTAAGTCTACTACTTTGACTGTTCCTTTGTCTCAGGTGTGAAGTGGTGAATCCATGTCTCATCGATAGTTTTAAATCGACGCGAAAATTCGTCTTCATTTCATTGAAACATCGCCAAAAACTTTATTGAAATATCTTCACGATGCTGTTGTTGCTCTATTAAAAGTAAGCGCGGCACCCATCTTGTGCACAGCTTTCTCATCTGCAAGTCTTCGGTCAATATAAGATGTATAGAACTTTTTGAAATGTCTATCATTTCAGCTAGCTCACGCATCTTCAGCCGAAAATCATCCAATAGAATTTTGTTAATTTCCTTAACCGTGCCTGGCGTGGACACTTCAGTTGGTCGACCACTACGGTGCTCGTCTTGACAGCTCGTACGACCTCACTTAAATTTTTCTAGCCAGTTTTTTTTTACAGTCGTAAACTTAGCTTTGGCTTTAGCTTTAGCTTTAATGTTAGTTGGATTGACATCTTTCAAATGGAAATATTGAATTACATAACGGTGACCGATTTTGTCAATGTTTACAAATTCACTGGGATTTTTACTTTTGATGGCTCAAATAAAAATAGTAAACAATTTGGCAACGTGGAAACTTAAAACTTATGTTTTATAAGGTTGCCAATTTTCACCAAAATAATTTTTTTTTCAGACCACTGGCACCATCTACACGTCAGGTCGTCTAGTTTTGGGACCGCTCTCGTTAATACAGTAGACACTCGAGTAGCCGATCATGGTGTGATTTAGAGCCACTGTAATACAGTTACCTATCTTTCTTTGCTGCTGTTGATAGAGGTGCGGACACCGCGATAAGTCGACAAATATTTCGAGTATTCGAATAAACGACAACTGATATTTGAAATGGTCACAATAACGTTGAGCTCTTTGTAGTAACTTTAGCATTGCATGCAATCCTTTGACTGAGAAGCTCTCTAATATCCCATTCATGAGACGCAATTGAGTTTGTTTTTTCTCGATAGACTTACGAACATTGCTTAGGCGTTTTCGAAAAGACTAAAGGAAACAAAGCAAGTTTTCGCGTAAGAGTTTTAGGATCCTACACCGCCCCTTCTTGGCTTCATGTTCTATTTATTCCATTTTCTATGTATGAAGGTGGGACAACTTTATCATCAAAAATAAATCAGCATTTTCAGAGCTGAAATCATACATTTTTCTTTATTTTTTTTTTTTTTTTTGTGTTTATTATTAGCTCAACAAAGTTATTTTTCTCAGAGCTATTTTTGTGACAACAGCTTAAATGACGCTAAATCATTTTGCGGTTTTATTGGCCCGCATTAGAGTTCCCTTTATATGCTGCTATATTACTCTGCCCTTTTCTAACTTTTTAAATACCGAAATTCCTTTTGGCTTTATTGGTTTCATTAAATTTAGCTTACACTTTGTTTACTGCCATATCGATTCATTTCGCATTCCGTTTGTAAAAGTTTTTAATCCATTTAATACCTTGGAAACACAGCTGTTTCCTGATAAGCCACATGGCGCTCTAAACGCGCTAAAAATGAAATTAAAAAGTTTGCATCTTCTTCATTTTTCATAAGCTGTTTTCCTTTTATCACCACAAAAATGTGAACATATTTGAAAGTTTTGTTCAAAAACATCACACCCACTTCACTGCTGACGCCTTCTTCAGCTTCAGACCAAAGTTAATGAAAGGGAGGATGCGAGAGTGAAGGGAGAAGTGGAAAAACAAATTGAGTCAAAGTTTACTAACCCAATTTTGTGGCAGAATGGAAAAAAGGCTACAGCTAAACTAATTACATGAAATTTCTAAATGCAATTCTGTTTTTTTCCTACTGCATAGATTTTATTGAAAATCAAGAGTTATTTTGTTCCGCTTGCAACTATGAATGTGGCAGGAATTTGAGTTCACTAAATTTCAATTTCAATTCAATTCGGTTCTAATAATATGCTAAAATACTTGTTGCTGCACTGAGGCTACATCGTTTGGTTCTCGAAATTAAACAATACAATTTAATTAAAATATTTTTGAAACTACGTACATGCTGAGAGTTCACACTGCCAGGAGCCTTCACATCAGAACTCATCAACTCGCTTTCGAATTGGAATTTGGACTCGCATTATTATCCTGTTGCAATGTTGTTCGCCCGTTTCAAGTGCAAATAAATTTCACAGTAAAAAGGATAATCACATTATCAGTTGATTTACGATTTATACGATTTAGTGCATTGGCAACAAGATTTCATTTGTATTTGTTAAAATTAAAATCTCCCTGGGAACATGGAATAATTTTACAATGTTTTAAACTAAATGAGCTGCATCCACTGCTACATTGCTACGAATATGTTGTGGAATGGAATACGAGTATGTGCCTACTTATCTACCTACATATGTGCGGGGCCATATAAATATTGGATTTGCAGTTTAAGCTCATGATATGGAAATATTTTATACAGTAAATCGTTGTTAATTTATGTTGGAGAAAATGTTTTCGATTTAATTCAATTCTATGCTGTAATTATCATACACACAGAGAAATATTAGTTTGTGAAATTTAATATTATTGAATGGACTATATATGTACCAAGGCGATCCCAAAACTATCCAAGTTGAGGTACTATATTGGTGAAAGGAGCCTACCTTATAAAACATAAGTTTCAAGGCGCCGCGTTTAGTATTTTTATTTGGGCTATCAAAAGTTAACGAGTTCAGTCAATTTGTAAACATGGACAAAATCGGTCACCGTTATGTAATTCAATATTTCCATTCGAAAGGTCTCAGTCCAACCAATATTAAAACCGAACTGGATCTTCAAGACGAACACCATACAGGTCGACCAATTGTGGTGTCTACGCCAAACATAATTAAGAAAATCCACAAAATCGTATTGGATAATAGTTGGCTGAAGGTGCGAGAGCTAGTTGAAATAATAAGCATTTCAAAAAGTGTCTAAAATTTGAAGATGAGAAAGCTGTGCGCAAAATGAGTGCCGCACTGGCTTTCAATAGAGCAAAAACAGCATCGTGGAGATGTTTTTTCAGTAGAGTGTTCACCGCAATAAACTCGAATATTTGCGTCAATTTACAACCATAGATGAGACATAAGTCCACCAATTCGCACATGAGACAAAGGGACAGTCAAAGCAGTGGACTGCAATGGGTTAATCGTTGTCAAAGAAGGCGTAGGCAGTTCCTTTTGCAGGCAAGGTCATGGCGTCTGTTTTTTGGGATGCGCATGGGGTTATTTTCATTGATTATCTTCAGAAAGGAAAAAGCTCTAAATGGCGAATTTTACGCTAATTATTTGCAGCGTTTAGATGATGAAATTCTGGAATAAGACCGCATTTAGCAAGAAAGAAGAAGGCGTTGTTTCATCAAGGCAATTCTCCAGTTTACACATCTACTATTGCGTTGACTAAAATTAATAAATTAAAGTTCGAATTGCTTTACCACGCACCTTGTTCGCCAGATTTAGCTCCCTCGGATTATTCTCTTTCAAGGAATATGACAATTCTTTCGATAAACGGATATAGAAACTATTGATTACAGCTGGAAAAAGTGAACCGAGCTAAAAGAAGATTATGTTGAAAATAATAAAGAAAATTGTTCTCAATTTTTTGCGCCCTCTTCGTTAGGTCGGCCATATTTGGGACTGCCCTCATATATCTCATATCTCATATCATATCAGGGGTAGGTAGGATAATTCACCATGATCCAGAAATCGATAAGCGCAAAAACGTTTTTCTGAAGAAAAACTTGCGAGTTATTTAACTTTTCATGAATATGTAATAAAAAATTGTTATAAAACGCGTACCATACACTCTATCCAATAGAATTTTGTGAATTTCCTTAATCGTGTCTGGCGTGGACACCTCAATTGGTCGACTAATACGGGGTTTGTTTTGACAGCACGTACGGCCTTGTTTAAACTCTATGACCCAATATTTGACTATCGTAATCTTTCACTTACACTCACTTACAGACTCCCCGCAGAATAGAATCTAGCTCGGCTGTAATATTGGCTGGATTGAAACCTTTCAAATGGAAATATTGAACATAACGATGACCAATTTTCTCCATGCTTAAAAAATCACGGAGATCGTCTACTTTTGATGGCTCAAATAAAAATACTAAACTTGGCGCCTTGAAAGTTAAAACATACATATGTTTTGTAAGGTTTCCATTTTTCACCGAAATATTTTTTTTTTTCAAATTACTGGTGCCATCTATACGTCAGGTTGGCCGTCAGCTTTTGGGACTGGCCCCGTATTTACGCAAATTATTTCTAGTATATTTTTTATTAAAATTTATTACCGAATACTGTAGTCTCAAGCGCTGAGAAGTAGTTAGCAAAAGCAGTTTTGGTAGTGAACGGGAACAAAACAAAGTTCTCTTAGTGTCCCCTTTTGGGACAATGTGTTATCGCTGGGAATTATATATTTGAAGTAGTGGCCGATTGCATCAACTTCGGCTCTGTTTTCGATAATGTACATGCTGTCAGCCTGAATATTAAACAAGTTAAACAAGAGATATAATGACAAAATACTCACACGTCGAATAAAATACTAACTGTATCGCCAACTGCTCCTAGCTATCTTGCTGTACTGTGCAGATTACTGGATTATGACACAAGCCGATGGAGTTGGTAAAGGATTGGTCAAGTCAATCTCCGGACTTAAATCCAATCGAAAATCTTTTGGGAGAGTTGAAACAAAGAATTGGAAATGAAGTTCTTAAAAATAGGGATCAGTTATGGACTTCTGTTCAAAAAACTTGGTATGAACTACCAGTAGAAACCTGCAGGAAGCTTATTGCCAGCGTGCCAAAAAGAGTCAACAAAATAATTGAAAATATAGGTGAATGTATCAGCATTTAACAAATCTAAGCCAATTTAGCAGAAAAAAACTTGATTTTTTTACTTTTTTGCTTATTTTAACTAGATGTACTTATTGTTTTGTCTGATGTTTTTTGATTAATTTCTTATTCTTTGTAAAATAATGAATTTAATTTTTTTTTGTTGTTTTAGTATTTATTTTATTTCTAATGTTATAACAAAAGAAATTAGTATTTGTTTTTTCTTTTCATTTAAAAAAATTATTTGCCTACGAGCACTAAAAAAAAGTATAGGGTGTACTTATTATTTTGAACATATGTGTATTAAGTTTGTCATTCCTTTTTTTTATTTCTAATTTTATTTCTAATGTTATAACAAAAGAAATTAGTATTTGTTTTTTTTTTTTTTCATTTAAAAAATTTTTCGTCTACGAGCATGTAAAAAAATATAGGTTGTACTTATTATTTTGACCATATGTGTATTAAGTTTGTCATTCCTTTTATAAAAACTATATACTCGTATATTCAGAGATCAAATGACAGATATACATTTTCTATCGCCATAAAAACTGTGTCGTTAATGTCCGTCCACTACATTTAATAGTAGCGAGTATATAAGTTTCGATCCTAATGAATATTACGTGTTTTTCCAGTTTTGTGCCTGTCTGTTCGCTTCTTACGGAATCTTCGGACAGATTTGGTAAAATAAAACTACCCTTGGGAATGTTTTTCAGAAGCAATTTTAGTGCAATTATTTATAAAAACGAAATGCCTTTCAATGGAACATTTTTCCGACATTTTCTCGAACAAAAAGCAATGCTTTTGAGTAATGAAAAATTGCAATAAAAATTTTGCATTTTCATCACACCTACAGCACTCATAAATCTCTACATATTTATCATAAAATAGTGTTTTTCTCCTATGACAAATCTATGTAAGTTTCCTTGGTGATTATGCAATATTTCATATTTTGCTGCGATGTAAATTATTAATTGAGAAGAAAAGCTCTTTCAAAATTGTTAAATAACATGTTGGCAGCAAAATTGATTAGACACCCTGTACGTGCGATACACTATAGTCGCCTTATAACTAAGAAAGGGATCGCTATGACTGAAAATTTTAAATTTTATGATATAAAGCTGGACTGAAGCGAAATATCATTATAATTCCACAAAATAATTGTCGTTCAAAAATTAGTCAGATTTTTAAATTTTTTTCCTTTTTCCAACAACTGTTTCAGAAACTGGTAACTCTGTTATATATGAATTTCTGAAGCTAATTCCTATAATAAAACCCCCTTTAAGCCACTTCCTCCTTGTCATTACTCACATTCCTCACTAATTAAGACATATGTATATTCGCAACATTTACTTATAAATCTATTGAAAATTCTCCTCCAATTGTAAATATACGAGTATTTATGATATGCGAAGATATAAAGTCTCATTTCATCCGAAACAATTTATGCATAATATATTTATGAGTATTTTGTTTGTGTTGCTGGTAGCGTACCTGTAGGTGTGTATGTGTGTGTGCAAATATTAACTTCTCACTCCGCATATGATGCTCATCGAGCAGTCATCGTAGTGATATTAACCAATACCAAAGAACTATAGTAGTTAACTCATGTGGCTCTGGCATAAAGATGCACACACACATTTATACATTTCTAATTACAACTGTTATTACCGCAAATGAAATTCCTATGGCAATAAACAGGGATGAGGGTTTTCCACAGCATAAGGGAACATTGAAATGGGTGAAATATATTCAAGTATATTCTGTATTCGTACAGGATACCCAATAAACATAATTTCGTTAGGTGTCGACAGCAAGAGTGCCACAAGTGAAAATTATAATAATTAATTGTAATATTTTCATACAATTTTTTCCTATTAAGAGATTAAATCCCAAAAAAAAAAAGAAAAAATTAACACTCAAAAAGAAGCAATTAAAGTGTCAGTTGTCTCTTGGTCGAATGTGTTTCGTGATTCTTTAAGTCATTTGAGGGATGTCCATAGATAAAAATATTATGTAATATTTTGCTTGATCGTTGCCTGATATTGTACATAGGCTATATCGACCCATGACATTTGGCAGGTTTTACACCAATTGATCACAGTTCTGGCGCTAATGAACCAATCAGAGTTATTCTGATGGTCAAAGAAAAACGTAGACAGTGCCCTATTTGTCAGCCAACCGGCAACAGAAATTTGACTGGAATTTGAAAACATCTAAACATCATTTCAACATCGTAGGAGAACATTATTTGAATTCAGAAACAAAAAACATAGCTAACTATTTGGCAAATTTTCCCCAAATGCTATTGCAATGAACATCTTATGTAGTCTGTAGCAAAATATATTAAGAGATCAATAAAGCGGAAAGTTCTCATTCGAGATATAACTAAAGATTGGATGAGATCGGATAAAACTCAAGCCATTCAAAACATCCAACCATTCGAAACAGCAAATTCTACATCTTTTGTTATTGTCCGTGACAAATAAATAGACCCGCACAAGAAAAATCATGAGCTCAATAATGGAAAGTCACTATGCTGTATTAAAATTAACCACCGATTTTAAAAATCATTGTAAGCGAAGAACATTCTATTCACTCTTATTTAATTCCTTATTCAGACTCTATCATTTCCCGACCGAAATGACTATGAATCCGCCGAAATAATTATTATTTAATTATTTTTCTTATGCTAAATAAACCAGAAAATGAATTAAAATCTTAATGGTCAATAAGTTTGCTGTTCAGTTTTTCGAAAATATTTGAAAGAATATTCCTAACACGAATGAAAAATTCGCTGATAATGTGCAGTTTTTGTATGAATTTGGTTCTTATTTCCGTTCAAGCTCGTTTTTCTATCAGTGATTATTTATTTTTGTCAATAAAAATATATTTAAAAAATCAGCGAAACTGATTGTATTGACACAGCTGGCTGGACGGACAACTATATCTGTATTCGCCAAAACACCATGTTAAACGAGTAGCGCCTTTCTTTTCCGCCAAATGAGGCCTTTTTCCATAATTTCATCACCTAAACGCTGCAATAAATTAGCATAATATTCGCCGTTAACTGTTTCTTTCTTTCTGATGATAATAAATAAAAATAACCTCATGCGCATCTTAAAAAAACAGGCGCCATGGCTATTTAAATTTAAATTCTGCAGCAAAATTTATGAAGAAAATGTCGTAACATATTTCACAACAATTAAAGCGATAAATAATCTTGAATTCCTTTTTTTTTTTGTGTAAATTTTGTCTTTTCTTTGGATTTTATCTATTACTGTAAACAATTCTATACCGACCTACGAAAATGAAGTTCTGACGGTTTGAATACACTCCACAAGACGTCATTAGAATATACGATCAATATTTGGGGTCATCAATACCTGGAAATGATAGCAGTCTGAGCTCAAAATTTCCGCAGAATTTTTGCTCCATTTTTTGAGGAAAATGCAATATAACTTTTGCCCCAGTTGTCACATATTTGTTGAAGAATTTAAGAAAACAAATATTAAAATAGGCTCTGTTACTGATCTTTGCGGAATCTAACCTTACTAATGCTTTTTTTTCCTTTCTGAACATAATAAATAAAAATAAGTCCATGCGCAGCGCAAAAAACAGACGCCATGACCTTGCCTGCAGATGGAATCGTCTGCGACTTCTTTGGAGACGATTCTCCCATTCCAGTCCACTGCTTTGACTGTTTCTTTGTCTCAGGTGTGAAATGGTGGACCCACGTCTTATCAACAGTTATAAATCGATGAAAAACTTCGTCTTTATTGCATTGCAACACCGCCAAGCACTCTAATGAAATATCTTTACGATGCTGTTTTTGCTCTATTGAAAGCAAGCGCGGCATCCATTTCGCGCACAGCTTTCTCATCTTCAAATATTCAACCAATACACGATGTATAGGACTTTTTGAAATGTCTGTTATTTCGGCTAGCTCACGCACTTTCAGCCGACGATCATTTAATACTATTTTGTGGATTTTCTTAACCGTATCTGGTGTGGACACCTCAATTGGCCGACAACTACGGTGTTCGTCTTGGGAACTCGTACGGCCTCGTTTAAACTCTGCTACACAATATTTTATAATCGTAAACGAAGAAGCAGACCCCCTCAGAGTAAAATCTAGCTCGGCCTTAATATTAGTTAGCTGAAACATTTTAAATGGAAATATTGAATTGCCTAACGCTGACCAATTTTTCCATGCATACAAATTCATTAACCTTTCCACATCTTTTCCGTTAATATAGTTGTATGACCAGAAAGATCTGGTTAATGAACTATGATTGGAGCATGATGTGCTTTGCTGTGTTGATATTCTCTCCTCGGACATTGAAAATCTATGCCGTAGATTATGGATTACCAGTTCCATGCGAGGTATAATAAAGCAAAACTGGAGTAGCTTGTCTGCTTGTCTCTTCTGGTAGCACGGGTGACCAGGGGCCCAAGCAACAATGTTCCTTCCTGGTCAATGGTGTTGGACCCCTAGTGGGAGCATCGTGCTGGATGTGGTTGCCCGAACAAGTGTTTTCAGTGCTTTTGCGTTGCTTCACGTTGCGTTGGTGAAGGAAGGCATTAGCTTAGAAAACACTGTTCATGCCTATCCGAGGCTTCCTAGATACCTCAACTCCTATCCGGGAGTACCATACCAAGTGGCTACAAAGGTACTTTGGCCGAGTGAGGGAGTGGGATCTGAGGAAGCTTTTCAAAGGAACCTACTTCTAATCTCTAGTAGTTTGGCTAATCCTTCGGGATTAGTTTGAGTACCCCAAAGGAGCGCTTGCTCCGCTAGAAGAAAGAAAGAACCAAGAAAAAAATGATGGAAAACAGCAGCTGTGTGATGGCACACCATGGGTAAAGCTTTCCTAGTGAGACTCATGTAAAACCTGCACATTTGATTTCCCAAATGTTGACCACCCCCGCAACTTTATGAGTGTGTCCCAGGAATGTTCAGAGTATATACATATACAGAAAATGAGCCTCTATCTGGCTGTCGTGCATAAAAGCTTGAATTCGGATGGCTATTTTTACTGGTTGAGAGAATTATAATTAATCTGATATACTCGTATGTCACATATAAGTGATCTTGGTTAGTGATCTTTTAGAGAAATTCATTTTTTATCATACATATTTGTGCAAAATACAAAGTTGAAAAATCTACAGATACATTTTATGTATGCCTAGAAGAAGCATGTAAACGCTAGCTTGCTTGACCCCGACATTAAAATTATTCTGGAAGAATTTTATGCAAAAACAGGAAGGCGAAATGTTCCTAGTCCTAGTCAGTTGGAGAATTCTGTCTGCATCACAACACCTTCGTTAACGTATTCAGACCATTTTCTTTTTCCGTAACGCATAATGTGATAGTGTGTGGCTCCAGCTTCCCACGTAAAAATATTCAGAAGGCAACTTGACTATTTGCTGACAATAACATGAAAAACCTGAATGATAACGTTTTAATATAATAAATGAATCTTTTAAAAGATACACAGAGACAGCTGTAATCAAAATTGAAGGAATTAACAAAAAATGCAAAATGTCGAGTCTAGAAATAGGAATGTTACCAGATGTTTTCTCCATGACATTATGGATTATATGTGTTAAATTACCAATATTTTAAATTTATGCCACAATATTTCATTTGGTTAAACAGCTCTTCAAAAGGCGATTTCTGTAAACATTTCGCTGGCAGCATAACGTTCATTAAATATCATGTGTGAATTCGTAAGACTTGAGTGGTAATAATGCAAAATATAAATGAAATTTGCTTGCATACAACGTTATTGCACTATGGGGCAACTGATTCTTACATTCATTATAATTATCATGTATTGCACATACCCCCACCCAATGTCTTTTTTTGTATTAGTGTAAAAGAGTGCGGGGTATTATAAGGGGCGTGATAAATCACTGACTTTTCATCTACATTAAAACACAGCAATAGCAACTTGCAACTATAACTATTGGGTTGTATGGAATGTTCGTTCGGTTTTTAAAAGAAATTTACTAACAAATTTATATATAGGGTGGCGCATAAGTAACGTTAAGATTTGATCAGTGAATATATTTTTTTGTTTAAGTCTTCTTTTTCGTCCCTTTACAGAATTAACTAAATTATACTTGGGAAATTTGTGATGGAAAGGCTCAGCAAGGAACAAAGAACCAAAGTTATTAAATTTTACTTTGAAAGTAAACATTCGATTATTCAAATCATATCGAAATTTCTTTCATGTCCAAAATGCTCCTAGCGCTCCAACAATTTACCGATTGGTTCAGCGTTTTGGGTAACAAGGGGCTGTCTGTGATCTTCCGCGTGCTGAAAGACCTCGTGCAGTTCGAAATGAAGTGACCATTGCTCGAGTGCAAGCAAGTATTGAGAAAAACCCCGAAACTTCCACCAGGCAACGTTCTCAGCAGTTAGAGATGTTTAGTCGGTCTTTGCAAAGAATTTTACATATGATACATCTTTTCCCATACAAGATGCAATTGGTTCACGAGTTAAAATCAAATAATGCACAAGAACGCACTCAATATAGTCGCCGTTAACGCTACCCTTTATAAGAAAAGAATTATTTTAATCTATTATATAATCTCCCCCTTTTTTAATAGCTCTTTCCCGGACCTCTGGGAGTGTTTTAACTCCTCTCTCATAAAACTCGCGCGGTTTTCCTGAAAAAAGCGTTCAATTCGATTTATCACTTCCTCGTCGTTATGGAAATTCAAATCCTTTAAGTGGTTGTTCAGACTGCGAAATAGGTGACAGTTGGACGGGGCGAGGTGTGGGGAGTACGGTGGGTGACGGGTCCGCAAGACAGTGTGAGGCCTCGGTAAGAGAGTAAGGTACCCACACATCGAGGTTGCTCACAAATCTGAGCTCTTTTATGACCCCGTGAACGATTGAGACTGATTTTTTTTTATTATTATTTCAGCTATTTCCCTAACTGTTGCATGGAGATTAACAATAATTAAATCTCTCACTTCTGTCTCTTGGTTCTGATCCGAAAGCGTCCGTTACGGAGAAGTCGCCCGTACAAAATCTTTTAAACTATTTCTGGCAAGTTCTTCCATTTGATCCGTTTTCTTCATAAACAGATTTTATGTTTTGGCTGGCTACAGGAGCCGTTTTTCCTTTTCAGAAACAATACAGCATAATATGACTAAAATGCTCTTTTTCGCTCATTTTTCCAGTTTTGAAAACTTTTTTATAAAATGCTGTAACCACTCGCAACTACAACGAGAATACAACTAAACAATAGTAAACAGTTTAGCGAAGGGGTGGGAGGAAATTATAATAGTGTTTGAAGGAACTCTTTGTCACGAGAAGTGATGTATAGTGAACTAAAGAACTAACCGAGTGAACTTTTCGAACGACCCAATAGATTTCGACAAGAATGCACAATGGGGTGGTAATTTGGAAAAAAGGTGAAAATACTTCAAAATTATAGTTGTCAACGTTCACACAACGTCCCAAATGAGTAGACTCTTCGTTTGTTGAAACCAATAACTTTGTTTTGTTCTCGTTTTACCACCAGACCCATTTTCACTGCTTCCTCCTCAATGTTTGAAAAAACTTTCCCTCCTAAAGAGTTGGCGCGCCAATTTTATAAGTTACCGGAGTTCGAGCGTTTTTAAAAAAGTTTACGAAGACGTTTTGATCAATGTGAATGGTCAGATCAGACTGAATTTATTTTTGATTTCATTTAATAAAATAACTTAACACTATTACAATTATGCTTACTGAGCTAAAATTACATTTAAGTCTGTTGCTTTATTAACGATTAAATTTATTTGGGAATATGCTGATATATTGTTTTATTATTGGGAAATATTATGGCTTGTGCAATGCACCGGAAAATGGAATTGGGTTACTGTCTGGCTTTATTAATTTCATTTAGGAATTCCTCGAATTTATCGGATTCATTGGTTTTCATATCAACGTAAGTATTTGCATATGTAACTCGCCTCTCTTCTCTTCTCCAGTAGCGTTCCCTAACTGCATGCGTTACAATTGGCCGCAACGTTACCCTGTATGCAGCATCCTTTTCCTCAGACACTGTGTGACTACATACAAATATTAGTAAGAAAATTTAGGCCTATGAGACTTTAGGAAGGAGCTACATTTATATTCGGCAAAAAATTATTTAGTTGCACGAATTTAACACATATTTTTGTTTTGTATTATTGTTTATTGGTGACCGTTCGTTCGTTCATTTGATCACAGGTTCAATCCTGCATACAGCCATCTATTATTATTTGAGCGACGGTCACCTTGATGTGTTTGACAAACCTTTCGAGTAGCCGAATGATCGACAAGTCTTGTAAACGCTTCCCACAAACTGTGACGTTCGGAATCGTCTTTAAACTGTAGGTCCCATTGAGTGAGTTTAAAAATGCAATGCGTGTAAACTTACTGAATGTGAGAAGCTCTCCCACATATCATTTATGGGATGAAAGGAAATTTGCTTCATTGTTTATTAGAGAAATATTTTCTTTGTAGGGAATGAATGAAAGGGAATTTGCTTTATATTATTAGAGAAATATTTACTTTGTAGAGACATTAATACTGCTCCTAACACATATATTTTCTTATTTTTTTCAGGTAATATTGCGTCTTGCATTCATAAAATATATATACATGTGACGATCGGTGAGTTTTATTTTATATAATTGTATTACATAAGCAGTAAAATATCGTTGCTTCGCAAGCACACGTAGTTTGTTAGAGAAATGAAGCTGGCAAATTTGTACTTTAATATGTAGGAAAAATTACGAAATTGCATCGGCATGTTAAAAAATTGTAAGAACATAAAAGACAACATTTAGTGGCAGAATGCATGAAGAATATAAATCGTACAGAGAAACGAGTTTATTTATAATAATTTAATGAAGTCAAACAATATCTGCTAAGTCGGGGAATTTGTCCACTTTCATTCAGGGGATTTACCAAGCACTATATTGCTTTTGGTGCAATTGAATAAAAGAAGTGAATCTAGGAATGCATAAGCTAAATGAAATAATTTATATAGAAGACGCCCAAAAGGGCTTGATAATCCCATAAATTGGTTAAAATTTTACCACGCTTTACAAAGTTTTCAAGAAAAGAGAAAATCAAAATTTCAACTAATCGTTATATAGGGTTGTGTATAAGATATCAGACGATGTGTGACAGAGCTGTTCATTTTCATTTTCAGAACTAAGTTTTACAAAGGCATGATGCGTACTAAAATTCATTGCAAATGATACCAAAAACGATATCAAAAATCACCATTCCAGCTTATAAAACTTTTAAAAGGGGCTGCATCAAATGTGCTTGAGATTATTAGGAAATAATAGAAATTATGAGTTTTCATTGACAAATTAGGCATTATCGATACGTTACGTATGAGAAGAAAGCATGTGCGGGTATAACTTATTGATATACTGTAGTTTCATTTAAATTTCGCCATTAGGCGTAAACTCCAGAATTATATGTAATAAATTATATGACAATTTAAATATCATATGGTGTTAGATTTAATTTTTTAAGTATTTTTAGATCAAGTCAGATCTTTGCCTTTTGTCAAAAATTTTTCATGTAATATCCAACAATATTCCAAAATTTCTATGGAATTATTGAAGTGTATGGGACATACTTAATTTATATACCTATAGCAAGTCCATTTAAAATACGTTTCCAAATTTGTGAGATAAACAATATGACTTGATTTAAAAAATATGTGATCTTAAACTATGTATATTTCATACATAATTTTGTACGTTTAATACTCACCGCCATAGCGCAGGGTGCAGTAAGTTCTGTTCCCACTTATAAAGCATATGAATCTCTGTAGATAAATCATATCCAACTCTCTGTCCACGTGTCTGCCAAGAGCAACTTAATAGATGAAATTTGCATACGAATGTATTCGAAATAGTGTAAAATTAGTGCAGTAGAAAACATGCACACAAATAGACTGAAATCAACTATAGAAATATGGTAATTTTCAGAAGTTTTCAAAATCCGAAAGAACACAATTAATGGTTCTGAAGGCAAAAAGTGGTATATGCGCCTAGTTGTACCTTTCATTGCGGATGTAATGTGATGTTTACAATAGATAATTTGAAGGATTCTGACAGAGTGCGCTGCACCTAGAAACATTCGAGAAAAGAGATGCACTATCCCAGAAGATAGGACAATCTAGTATTAAAACAGCTAAACATTTTAATTTTCGTTTCCCGGAATGGGTCTAACTTATTCATATATCAATAAAAACAAATTTGTGAAATGCGGTCAATAGTTTGCCAATTTTTAAATGTGATTTAAATGAAACAGTTGTGAACTCATCATCATACCATTCAAGGTGGTCCAAAATAGCTTAGAGGTGGGTTTGTGGTACATAATTGGGGGGATTCAGACAAATTTAACCCTCGCCCTATTGAGATCTAAAGCCAATTTAAGTAATAAGTACCGGTTTATTCATTTTCCGGTTTTCAAAGTGAATCCAAATAAAACACACATAAAGCTATGATTTCCATGAAACTTTTATTTCGTTATAATGCTTGGACTTTGCCATTATGGACGAAATATAGTACAGTATCATTTAAATGACCGTCTTAGATTGGTCGCAGCTATGGATCCTTCTGAGATAGTTTTCGTCCACTTTTTTACACATTTTCGAATTCAATATCTAGGCGACAACTTTACGAATATTGGTTCTCCATTACTCCATGGTTTATCCGCGTGGACACGATCTTTCACATAACCCCACAAAAGAAAGTCTAACGGCATTAAATTGCACGATATTTGTGGCCAGTTGACTTCGCCAAAACGTCAAATTACACTTTTTGGTAACTTCTCATGCAATAAAGCCAAAATCGGTCGTGTTGTTGCGTAGTCGTGGCACCGTCTTGTTGAGACCACATATCGTCCAGTTCATAATCTTCAGTTGCAGGCCAAAAACAGCCGGTTATCATACGCTTTGAATTGAAATTCGGATTATCCGCTATATTTTCACTAACAGTTCAAAAACAGCCGGTTATCAGGCGCTCTGAATTGACATTCGGAATATCCGCTAAACTTTCTCCTACAGAAGCGATATTTTCTACAGTGCGTACATTGCGATAATGCACAGGCCTGACCACATCTGTAATGCTTCCAGTCTCTTTAAATTTCTTTATAATCTTGCCAATTCCTTGCACAGTAGGTCGATTATAGCCCGTAATGCGCGCAAAGTGCCTACGTTTGGATCACCACTTTTGTAGTAAAAGTTTTAACTAGTTTTACGCTTTTCTCGATGGTTAAACGATCCATATTCGTAAATGGCAAACCTTTCACTAAATAAATAACACTTCAGATGACTGGTATTAAACAGCTGACAGCCTTGCCAGACCAGCGGTTGTGAAACCATTAAATGCATAAGCATAGTTTTAGCAATTGTTGCAAAAGGGGGGGTAACAAACTTAGTATTTACGACCTCATCTGGTTATGGATATACCAAATTTTCCAAATCTTGCTCGAAATTTCTGTTCGCTACTGAAATTAGTGACGAAATACGGGCAAACTAACAAATTGCCCTTAGTTGTGATGAAGTCAATGTAAATAATTTATCATAAATTGCCCTTTGTTGTGACAAAATCGGGGTAAAGAATTTATTACACGGTAAAATGCAGTTTTAGTTGTTGTATTTTTTGTTAGATGCAGAAATCCCTAATTCAAGAATTGCATCCCACTGTGTTTTTAGGCATTATATGGAATATGTTGATTTTATAGCATTACTTTGGTCACGTTATTATTATGGGCATATCGGTAAATATGTATGTGTGAAGACGGCCACTATTGTTCATTGTCTCTGACCACAAATGAGTATTCCGATACTCAGCAACGGCATAGAAGCCAGCTATCCTATCACATCCTAGAATTACCATCTCACACAGAGACTCTCCTCTGACCTCTCCCTAACATTTGCTGCAACAAAAATTTACAATTTTGTTATTATTTGTTATTGTTGCTGCTGTTGATTATGCATTATTATGGTTATAATTATACAAACACCAAAACGCACGCACACACACTTACACAAACATACACGCCAGCCAGCTGGCTGGTTCTAGAACTCATAAATATGTAACTGAGCGTGTGTGTGCGTGTGTGCTCCGTGTATGTTTGCCTGAGAGTGTATAAAATATGCTTAGATGTTGGCATGCGTGCATGCTCTTGCGGCTGTGACACACCAACACCAACATACCGCAAATGTAAAACCTTTGAATGTATTAAATTACATTACATTTGGTTGCAATGTTATGTAGACAAATGCGTAGTTTACACGTGTATGCGTTTACAAAACACACAAGTACACGCACATAAACGCACGCACGCACGTAAATACATCTCGTATATTATACTTGCACGCATGTACAAACGCAATTACATAACCATAGCAATTATTACAGTTTACAGTGCGCTCATAACAATAACACAACA
>JAHXMU010000658.1:1054663-1075242 GCA_019455685.1 Philornis downsi | reverse complement strand
GAATGTGAGTTGATATTTATGTTGATATCCATGATGTGAAATTACTGGAAAGCCTTAAATTGCAATTTGAAATCTTAATATAAATTCTCATGACGCCTAAACTATGTATGGCGAATTTGCTTATTTAGGAAATATACGAGAGTAGGCCAGAAAATTATAACGAAATAACAGAAATGTAGATTATATTATAAACATGATTTTTGCTTCCCCAGCTGTATAAAAGATGGATCCTGAAAGTGTAGGTTTATCCGTCCAGTTGGTTCAAAACCGCCGGTCTGGCAAGGCTGTCGACTAGTAAATAATTGTCATCTGAAATGTTATTTCTTTTCGAATATGGATGGCTTAACAACTGTAGAACGTGTAAAATGAATTTAAACTTATTAAAAAAGTATTAAAAAAGTAAAAGTAGTGATTCAAAGCTGGCACTTTTCCTGCAAAACGGGGTGATTTTGGTCGTCATAATCGACCCACTATGCAATTAATCGGCAAGATTGTAAAGAAATTTTAAGAGATTGAAAGCGGTGTAACGCCTGTGTAATGTACGCGCTGCCGAAAATATCGTTTCTGTTACTGAAAGTGTTGTGAATACTACGAATTTCAATTTTGAGCGCTATGGCCTAAGATAACAAACTTTTTTTGGCCTGTAAATAAAGATTAGGAACGCGACGATATGTGGCTTCAACAAAGCGGACCCACGATCCACACAACATGACGGATTTCGGCTTTATTTGCTTGGCATGAGAAGTTTCCAGAAAGCGTAATTTCAGATTTTGGCAACTTCAATTGGCCACCAAGGTCATGCGATTTGAGGCCGTTAGACATTTTTTGGTGGGACTACGACAAATACCGTGTCTATGCGGATAATCCCCAAACGTTGAAGTATTTGAAAATCAATATTAGTCTTGTTACCGCCCAAAATGTGCGAAAAAGTGGTCGAAAACTACCTTAATCGAGAGGTGGTCATTTAAGTAACATTGACAAGGTCCAAGCATTGTATTGAAATAAAAGTTATAATTCCATATTTTAGGAAGAAAAACATACAAAGTGAAAAATTCTAATAAGTGAAGTAGACTACCATATTGTAAATCACATTTTTCTGCTACTAAGATACACAAACTTTTTTATAACATTAGTTTTGTAAAGTTGTATAATGCGTTTGTTATTGAATTATGGAGAAGACATGTTGTCATATTGTAGTTTAATCAAGTCGGCCTTAAGGTTTAAAATTACAATCCTGAATAAATAAATTAAATTAAAAAAAATTAATTAAAAGTTTCATCGAAATCATAGCTTTATGTGTGTTTTATTTAACTTTACTTGAAATCGAGAGATGGGTAACCACACATTAATTACAGTTAATGCTAATGCCAAGAAAATAAGATTTTCCGCTTTAAAAATGGGATATAGTTTATATGAGAAGAAACCCGACCTTTTTTGATGCGCCATTTTGTCTGATGACAACCTTATATATCGTCCATGCCACTGTGGAATGTAATCCATAGTGGTGAGTATATAATATTCGATCCAACTGAAACTTAAAGCGCTTTTCCAATCTTGTTTAATGCTACAGTTTCCCCTTTTGTTTATAACTATAACTAACTTCATAAATGAATAATAATATTATCAGTTAAAGTTCTCTCAATTTTTAATTGAAAATTAAACAACTAATTTGTTTTTAATAAAAATTGACATTTTCTCAAATTCAACTGAAAATTCTCGATTTCAATTGTTCTTTTGTTTAAATATCAAATTCTTGTTTTCATTACCAAATGAATTTCTCTCATTCTTACTTTCGAACGGAAATTTGTATTTTCAATTAAGCTTTTTTCAATATTAAATGAATATTTTCGTGTTTCAGCTTTTTTGTTTTTTTGATATTAAATGAAAAATCTTACTTTCAGTTAATCTTTTATTAATATTAGATAGAAATTTTCTTTTTCTGTTTATGTTTTCTTCATATTATGTGGGAATTTCCAATGAGTTTTCTCAAAATTTATTTGAAATTCATTTTCTATTGTTCTTTTCTTACTTCTTAATTGAAAATAGTAGGCTATACCATTTTAAAGCGATGCACACTAAAGATGAAGTTGAAGAAATATATGGAATGATTCGATTAAATAATTTATTAATGGTTTTAAAATTCACCATTGCAGTGTTTTTTTCATTTCTGCGATGCTGTTATTTACCATTTAATTATGTATAATTTATTAACGTTCTCTTTCTTTCTATTTCTATGTTTTTTTTTTTTTTTTGTATTTATTCATTTGTTTCAGTAATAATTTCACATTTAATATTTATGCCTCTGCGCCACTTGGTCATTATTGGGGCGAATTGGCAATATCTATTAAACATTCATATTATATGAAATATTTATTTGAAGAAAAATAAATTACATGGCAAAACAGAAGTTATGAAAAAGAAGGCTAATTACAATAGAACCATTTCCATGTTTTCAAATAAATAAGATTTTAGGTTTGACTTAAACGTTCC
This sequence comes from Philornis downsi, assembly GCA_019455685.1. Taxonomy (NCBI): domain Eukaryota; kingdom Metazoa; phylum Arthropoda; class Insecta; order Diptera; family Muscidae; genus Philornis; species Philornis downsi. The sequence goes on along the minus strand of JAHXMU010000658.1, from coordinate 1,072,752 downwards.
AATCCTGGATATATTTCACATATCCACATGATTGTGGAATGCGGTTGTATTCAGAACATCCGGCATACTCAATTTGTTGCTTTGTAGTTTCCAATCTACATTTTACAATAACTAGATTAGAGCCATTTCTGGTATTAAATGTTTAAATATTATTCAGCGACTTGAACATGTGTACTAATAATTGAAATTTATATAGCCCATAAGTCGGCAATATTGTTTTCGCCACATCCTTATACAATGTGAATGTGGGATATAAAATTGGAAGATTGAACACTGTTTTAAGCGCCTTATTTTGCGCTCTTTGAAGAGCTTGAAAATCTTCAGTCCGTTTATATGCATAAATCAACGGAAGGTAACTGAAATAACTTATGTATGTATAAGTGCATTATAAATTAATAGTTTTGTGTCCATATCAAATTTATTTTTAAATTTATAAAGAATACCGATTGCTGCCGCTACTTTGTCTTTGACACATTGGACGAAAGATTATTTACATTCCACGAAAGATTATTTTGAAAGTTAATTCCCAGGTATTTTAGAGTAGTGCACTCTGTAACCACCCTATTTCCGGCATTTACACTGAAAATATTACCAGTAGGATAAGGTCGGAATCGTAACAACTTTGTCTTATCAGCATTTATAAACAATTTGTTTAACCTTGCATATTCCAATATGAGCTCCGCATCATGTTCAATTTGACCTCTTAATATGATATCATGTTTATATGGGTAAAATAAACTTATGTCATCTGCATACATTATACATATAAGTTTCCCGTATATATGTAGATTCATATTAGATAAATCGTTGAGGTAAATCATGAAACAAAGGGGACCCAATACACTTCCCTGAGGTACTCCATGTTCCACACGTCCCATCTCACTTCTCGATGTTTTTATTTGGACATACTGTTTCCTATTTGTCAGATAACTTTTGATAAGCACAAGCGCAGATCCTCTTATACCATAAAATTCAAGCTTATTGAACAAAATCACATGATCTACCAAATCGAATCGTAAAAAATACCCGCCACCCCACCATAGCCATTATCTAATCCATCGCAAATCGTGTTTACATCATTCACTACGGCTTCTTGAGTGGAACTTCCCTTCCTGAACCCAAATTGCATTTTATTTAGCTGATTGCTTTGATCGAAAAATATAAATAGCTGTTTATATAATATTTTTTCAAAAATTTTATCAATTATAGGTAACAAAGCTATCGGTCGAAATTTGTCGGGACTATGTACATTAGTACCTTTTGGAATCGGTGTGATTTTAGAAATTTTTAAAACATCAGGGTACTTTGCCATAGATATTATTTGATCAAATTTTTGTACTAGGCACGGCGACACTATATCGACACATTTCTTCAAAGCCTTACCATTTATACCATCATGGCCAGGACTCTTGTTTAACTGAAGATTAAGAATTATTTCTCTAACTTCTTCTATACTGGTACGTTTAAACGAAAATGTATTCTGAAATTGTGACAAAGTATTTAATTTATTGCATTCGTCATCCGGAAATCGGGATGATGAATTTTTGGATTTGCAAAAAATAGTTATTGAATGTATTGCACTTGTTCTTGTCATCTAAAATCCAACTGCCGCGATCATTTTTCAAATGTATATTTATTGCTAAATCTCTACTAAGCGTAATATTTAAAATGGCCCAACTCATCTTCAAATTTCCACACGCAGATTTAGAATTTGATTGAATGTATTCATTCATGCAAATTCTGTTCGCCGTTCTAACCTCTATTTCTACTTCTATTTCGATTTCTACTTCTATTTTTAGCTCTATATATTTATATATATACATACATATACAGTTGAAGTTCTATAACTCGAACTTCTATAAGTTAAAATCTTCTTTAGGTCGAAGCAAATCTAGTGTCAAGAGCGCTTATGTGGTGAATTCCCTTTAGTTTTGCTTCCACAACTCGAACTTCCATAACTTGAATTTCTCCATAACTTAAATAAAAATGATGGCACAAGCTTCTGTATGTCGAATTTTTCTCGAAGAGGATGACATACCTTTAATGTTCTTAAGCAATCCTAATGAAGATCTCAACTTTGTGGAAGCGAACTATGAAGCCTGGCTAAGTTTGAATCATATAACTGCCAATGGAACTCTTCTCGATTACATTGAAGTTGATGATGATGTTGTTATATCAACTTATCCTACAGATGACGATATAGACCAACAGTGCTCTAACCATTTAATAACTCATACTGAAAGCATATCAGATAGTGATGAGGAGGGTTCAGTGGAAGAAGTTATTAGAAAACCATCCAGAAAAACTGTGGAGGATTCCTTAAACAATTTATACTTGTATTTACAAACAAATGAAAATACAAACGATGAGCACTATAAAGCGCTAAATAAAATAGAGTTACTACATACTCAAGACAAAAAAGAACACATTCAGCAAAAAATAACAACATATTTTAAATAAATATATCTGTGTATGTATGTATGTCTAAAATAAAACTTATTGAATTTTAATGCAGGGCGTGTGTTTTCTTAAGACTAAAAATTAACAAATGTACAGTATATGTATGCAATTCCATAACTCGAAATCTCCGCAAATTCTCCATAAGTCGGATTTTATTTTAGGATAATGGTGATTCGAGTTGAAGAAGTTCAACTGTATATAAATTACTTTTTCTACTAATCGATCATTTCATTTCACGGTGGTCAGCCGCATATCGTATTTAATACTATTAATAATATCAGTCAATTTATATTATTATTATAATACCATTCATTCACTAACTTTTGGAATTATTTTCATTACTAAAAGGATCGTTTTTCTATCAATGCTAGTGAAATTTTATACCATATTATTTGTAAATCCATATGCTTAAAATTCTACTCCAAGTGTTAGGCGTTCACAATCAAACAGAAAATTCCAAACAGAAAATTTACCTGCAGCTTAAACAAATAACAATAATGTGATACTAAGATTCCTATACTTTACCTCATGCAGATTTTCATTTGGCAGAAAATCCATTAACGGGTTATCATTGCTTTCATTATTAAAATTGTGAGTGTGATTTAAAAGCGTCGCACTCTAATGTTGATAGTCTTAAGTGTGTACGAGTATTCTTCATAAGCGACGATTTTTTATCAACTAAACGCATATTTTCTTCACAAAATATTGCATACTTTTTGGCAAGATATGTGCATGTATTTACCACAGCTCCTTTACGCAAAGAAATGACTGTGTGTTTGTGTGTAAAACATTGTGAACGTAGTTGAACGTTTTTTTTTTTGTTTCTCGCTTTTAACGTACTTTTTATCTACATCTAAGGTTTCGAGATGCTTTGAGTTTTTTTTATCAAAATGCATATGATTATGGAATTGCAGCGAGAATTCCGTAGGGAAATTCTTTTTCGCGTACTTTGAAAATATTTCAGCTACTTAAAAGGTTTTAGCACCGAAAATGCAAGTCACAGTGGTTTGTTAGTGGAAATAAGCAGCGGAGTGATAGTACAGTATGAAAATGAAACAAGTAGATATTAACAAATAAGGATAGACTCCATAAATTCGAACCGGAAGAAGTTTATGTGTTAAAGAAATTCTTCTCTGCGGACAGTATTGTCGTGGATGTTGTATTAGCTTATATTCTGATTGGTAAGCGTGTCACAAATGACTTCTTTTTATGCATAATATGTCGATTTGGTAAATTATTTCAATGAAAACAGTAACACGACATAAAAATCATGCCTATGGAGATAGTTTTTCCTCTATATATGTGTTATCCATTTAGTGATTTCAAAACCGCCGATCTGGCAAAGCTATCAGCTGTTAAATGCCTCTCATCTGAAGTGTTATTTATTTAGTGAAAGATTTGGTATTTACGAATATGGATCGTTTAATAACCGAAGAACGCGTAAAAGTAGTTAAAACTTATTACAAAAGTAGTGATTCAAACGTGGGCTCACAATCGAACAAAATTTTCTTTAGAGACGAAGTTCATTCTTCACTTGGTGGTTATGTTAACAAGAAAAATTGTAGCACACGGGGTTCAGAGAACCTAGAAGTGATTGTTAAAAAGCCATTGCATCCGGAAAAAGTGACTGAAAAAAAAGAAAAAATGAAAATGATGCTAGAGGCACCTCAAAGGATTCACTGCTGCAACCAATCCAGAGGCGGTTGAATAAATGACCTTGTATTTCGTACATAATGGCAAAGTCCAAGCACTATAATGAAATGAAAGTTTCATCAAAACCATACTTTTATGCGTGTTTTATTTAACATCAATTTTGAAAACGAAAAGTGGATAACTCTGTATTGATTACATTGCTGAAAATGGCTCCAGGTAGAAATAGTTTACATATTCTTTATATAGCGTGGCGCATAAGTTACGCTAAGATTGGATCAGTGAATAAATTTTTTTTCGTCTCTTTGCAGAATTAACTAAACAATACTTGGGAAATTTATGATGAAAAGGCTAAGCACAGAACAAAGAACCAAAGTTGTTCAATTTTACTTTGAAAGTCAGCATTCGATTATTCAGATCATATCGAAATTACTTTTATGTTCGAAATGCTCCTAGCGCTCCAACAATTTACCGATTGGTTCAGCTTTTTAGGCAACAAGGGGCTGTCTGTGATTGTTCCGCATGCTGGAAGATTTCGTGCAGTTCGAAGCGAAGTAACCATTGCTCGAGTGCAAGCAATTATTGAGGAAAACCCCGACGCAATTAGAGATGACTAGGTGGCGTTTGCAAAGAATTTTACATATGTTACATCTTTTCCCATATAAGATGCAATTGGTTCACGAGTTGAAACCAAATGATGTACAAGAATGCATTCAATATAGTCGTCGTTAATGTTACTTATGCGTCACCCTCTGTATATATGTAGATTACTTTTTTTCTACTTTCCTCAATAGAGAAAGCAAAATTAGCGCCTCAGACATATTTTTCGGAAACTGAATTTGCGATCGACTCTAGCACGATGGCTGCTACACTCAACTATCGTTCGCATGATTGTGGGTTCAATACCGCACTTAGCCACATATCATTATTTGAGCGGCGGTCATTTGGAACATTTTGAGTAGCTGAGTAATCGCCAATCTGGTGTATTATTATCAACTGCGACGTTCGAAATCGTTGAATACGTATAAAAATAAAATGCGTGTAAGCCCACTGAATGCGTCAAGGCCTGTCTCTCATATCACATTCATGCGATGCAAGGAAGTTTGTATAAACTTACAGCGTTTATATTTAATTGAATTAAAAGAAAAAACTTATTACTAACTATTCTAGAAACAAAATTTGTCTTAATAAATTTTTATCCATAAAGTGCACAAATGTACTATATACGTAAACGAATTGCTAACCTAACTTTATAAATGAAATCATTGTGAATTATCCTGAATTCAAAATCTAACATTGCTAAGCTTCGTGGCAAGTTCGTGGAACCAGTATCGGCCACTTAAATTTTATAAGCCTACTGGTGAACACTTCTCTACTCTAAAAATAAAACATATTGAATTGTAATTAATTCATTTGGTTTTTTTTTTATCTCAATCTATTTCTTTACAATCCGCAACTTGCATGTAATTTCTCTTGTACTTTGAGAAATTATATGTTCATGACAATTTTCTCTTCCCACAGCCAGAGACATTTTCCTAAATACGAAATCCAATACTTGAAAGATTTATCTAAGTCTCACGATCAGACAATTGATCATCCAACCGCACCCTTCCCGCTACTTGGAACTGGCTTCTCCGCCTTCATCGCTACCCCGCTAACTTCCATAGCCAGTTTCGTGATCTTCTCCAGTAAATGGTCCTTCGAGCCGGTTGTTTTAATAATTCGAAAAAGGAGTTTCTGAAAATGGGGGGTATTTGAAGCTTTTAAATGTAACTCAATTATAATAATTGATTTATTTAGTTTAAAATATTATAAAACTTTTGAAGGTACTTAAATATTGCAGTTCAGTCAGTATTAAACACAATTTTGAAAGCTGTTTGATTTTGATAACCAAAAGTCGTGGCAAAAATATACTCCCCTGACCTCACAGTGTGATTTACATGTGCTCAGGGATTTCACAGCCCCATATCAAGTTTTCCAAACAGCTTTCCCCACGGTTCACTGTGACTTCTTTAGGGATATTGATGAAAAAACTTTTCACCAAGCATCTTAAACTAAATCCAGCATCGATTACTAGATTTAAAACTTTATGATCTCAACGGCATTGAATAATATTATACGCCAAAATGTGTAGCATAAAGTAAAGTAATATCTCCACAATGATGGTTATCACAAAGTTTTCTGCAGATCTCAGTTTCTGAAAACATTATTTTCCGCTCCCCTAGAATAGCTGTTACTTTGTTACGAAACAATATTAATTCCGAAAGCTATTTCGCATTTTGCAATCATCACTTTACTTTACAAACACCATTAACCATTTCATTTGAATACATTTTTGTTTTTCCACACCCTTAAATACTAATGACATGAATCACTTTCCACTACGGCTTGATGGATTTAAAGCGGATCTAAATACCAAAAAAATATGCAAAAATCATGTCTCTTTAACACACGTTTACTATAATAACAGCAGCAGTAGCATTCTTCGCCTCTCTTAGCATATTTTAAACATTATTCTAACAGTGTTTAACAAGAAAATCTTTTACCTTTGCCTTCTGAGGAAATACGAAAAAAAAACGCATAATGCTTACGTTCATTTTTACCCCGGCGCAAACAATGAAGCCGCCATTACCTGGCTATAAAAAGAGTGATGAGGAACAGAAAATAAACGCTGAAACGAATAAGAGACGTTAAATTAAAAGTTGTTTATCACTCACCTTGACTTCTTTTTCATCTTTGGAATATGAATAAAATCTTATGTTTTCAATACGGGCCACAAACATCCAGTCCTGGAGAGTCAGCGGGGCGATGATGGAAGGATGATGCACAGCACGTGTGGGGACCGACCTTACATTGTTTATTTGGAGATTTACTTTAATTTTAGCGGCTCCCTGTTGTTGTGTGGCTTCCTCTGAGATTTGGTTGCCACTTTGAAACGGTGTTAAGCATTTAGCATCTGCTGGTGGCGAGAAAGTATTTGCAACGCTGTGTTTCTAAGTCCTTCTATTCGCTTAATGATGTCTTGATTTTCTTGACACACTCGAAGATAAATGCTAATATAATACAAAAATAAGTGAATATATTCGTTAAACAGAAATGTTTGTTACAATATTTCTAATTTATTTCGAAAAAAAAAAGAAATTTCTCTACAATGTTGCCGAAATGTATAAATTTTTGGAATAAAAAATCTTCAATTATGGATGTGTTAGATTAATATCAATGTCTTCGACAGGGTTCTCATCGCGATCATTTCCCAAAATACAAAATGTATTAAAAAAATAAAGTGAATTTTCAAATTTCGCGGGCTACGTACATTCGATTGTCCATTATTATTTTTTTATGTTGGTACACTCGTCTCGAAGCTACTCGTATGTTGACGGCTTTATCCATATAGCATGTTTAGTTTGTTTGTGAGAGCGTAAATAAGACAAGTGTTTTGCATGTTCGGTGATTCGGTTTATATCTCCTTAATTGTCACAGAATGCCGTCCTTTCGTGGGTCTCTTCAATCTTGGGGAAAAGTCGCAGTTGTCCAAATCTGGTGAATACGGTGGCTGAGGCATACTAACGGTGTTACTTTTAGCCAAATAGTCTCTCACAAGCAAAGATAAGTGAGCATGTGTATTATCATGATGCAAAATCCATGAATTTTTTTTCACAATTCCGGCCGTTTTTTTTCGTATTGCTTCACGCAAACGGCGCATAATTTTAAGGTATTACTCCTTATTTACCGTACGACCTTGTAGTAAGAACTCTTGGTGCACTATATATATGCCATGGTAATCAAAGAAAACGGTAAGCAATATTCTACTCTGGGGGACATCGTTTGCGACTGTAAAATATTGGGTAACAGAGTTTAGACGAGGCCGTACGAACTGCTAAGACGAACACCGTAGTGGTCGACCAGTTGAGGTGCCTACGCCCAACATGGTTAAGAAAATCCACAAAATGGTATTGAAGGATCATCGGGCGAAGGTGCGCGAGCTTGCTGAAATGATAGCCATTTCAAAAAGCGCTATATATCGCATATTAACCGAAGATTTGAAGATGAGAAGGATGTGCACAAAATGGGCGCCGCGCTTGCTTTCAATAGAGCAAAAACTGCGTCATGAAGATGTTTCCATAGAATGTTTGGCGATCATTTACCGTTTGCTTTCAATAGAACAAAAACAACGTCATGAAGATGTTTCAATAGACAAAGCACCAGTCAAAGCAGTGGAGTGGAATGGGTTAATCATGTCCAAATAAGGTGAAAACGGTTGGATTTGCAGGCAAGATTATGGCGAGTGTTCAATGCGATGCACATGGGATTGTTTTAATTGATTATCTTCAGAAAGGAAACCCCATCAACGGCGAATATTATGCTAATTTATTGCAGCTTTTAGGTGATGAAATTATGGAAAAACGGCTGCATTTGGCGAATAGAAAGTGTTGTTTCATCAAGACAATGCTCCGGTTCACACATCCACTATTGTGATGGTCAAAAGTAATGAATTAAAGTTCGAATTTTTTCATTCCGCGTCTTATTCATACGTTCTACGCAGGGCTCATGAAAAGTTCTCTCCAAGTCTCTAAAAGTTCATAAAATGTTTATTTGGTCTTATTGTCTATGTCTTCCTTGAGGGAATGTGGATAAATTGGGATTGTACACGAATATTTCAGATTGTGGCTATTTTTTCGCTTATAGAACTAGATCACGGGACAAGTTGTCTAAGTTTTTTGTCAATTTTATTCAAGATCATACCTTTCTGCTTGACGTTTATAGAAGAGGTTATAGTTTTTGCATCGTATGCATCTTTGTCTTAACCATCGCATCGCCTGGTTGGTAGCCTCATATTTTGTCGAGTACATTTACTAATCGGCTGGAGGCATCTTGTTTGTCAAGAGTCCTGATGTTTTTCGTGCACGTCCTTAAATCATACTATCAACATTTGGGTGGTCGACAACATTCTTTCTATATTTTCATTTTTTACATTGCCGTCATATTACTGATGACGGTTGGTAAGTCCAATCAACATATGATTTGTCGCTTACATCGCAATAGTTGTCAAGAACTATCGACTGCTTGAGATGTGTGCAGCATTTTGCATATCCATGAGATATATCAAGAAAATCTACATCCGAAAATTCTCTTGTAATCAATGTGGAAAGCTGCTCATTTCCATTATCACTCGCTCCCTTCAAATGCTCTAATTTATCTACAATGTTTTTAACGAAGTTGAAAAAGTATCAATATCGCTCAATCCCAATCCTCAAACATTCAACCCGATATTTATGTCTAATAGATTGCGATTTTCCAATTGAAACATGCCTTACTTAATCTAAACTATCAGCATATTCCATTATGAACATCATAATCTTTCTCATATTTGAGACAGACATTTTTCTTTCGGCGTAAAGCCCATTACCAAAGAGCTTCTTTGGGTGTTATTGCTTTTCCTGCTAGTAAAAGCGAGAGTATTATTAAGCCTATTTATGTTCTTAGATGTCAAGTTTTACCATATGTCTTTCTCTCACAGCATCCTCCTCCTGCTAGTATCGAGATTGTATTTTTTTTGTGTTGTTGTTCATACCTGGCACGTCCTTTCCAAGGCAATTTCCTCTGGCTGCCTTCAGAGGATTCATATTAAATTATGTGGCGGACATAAAGAAGACAAATGAAATTATTATTAAATATAATTCCACTAAAGATGTGTGTGTATGTGTGTGTGAGGATATGTGTCGTGTTATGTACATGTGAAAATGTATGAATATATTTAATGTAATAATGTGACAATCTTGCAGCGTCAGGAAGTAGATGAAATATAAATAATTTTGAATAATATATGGCATTTTCATGTAAATTTTTTCCTTTTTTTAATTTGGAGGCATCTGAGAAACATCTTCGATGTTCTTTATGAATTCCAATCTATTTGAATATGTTTCGTTCTAGAGAACAAGGAGATAGGGTTGAACTCCTTTACCGTGAATAACTTCTGCTCTGCTGCGTGGTTGGGTGGTCTATCCCCCCAAGTAACCCGCTAATCCATCTAGTCATTTGTGTTTTTAAATTTCAATTTATTATCCGCCATACTGCTGGAAAGTGGCAAATCCAAACAAAAACGAATTAATTTTCAAACCGTTTCTAATACATTTCATTTTTCATTCAACATTTTTCAGTCAACATATTGTTGCTTTGTAATGATGAAAAATGGAATTAATTAATTACTTGCCGTCATTGGAATGAAATGAAAATAAACAGTATAATTATGTAACATTACATATATATAGTGTTATTTATTAATACAGTCTCATGCAAAACAATTATAACAAGCTATCAGAAATATTTAAATCGATTGTAGTTTTTCAACATTTCAACATTTTGTAGCGTTAAATTATTCGCCAATTTTATTGTTGGAGTTTTGGTAACGTAAACCGACATTCTTTAAAACCCTGTTGAAAATTCAACTGTTTTTTTTACTATACTAATACAAAAGCTGGTGAGCAACCGTAGCATGATGGTTAGTACACGCGACTATTGTTCGCACGATCTCGGGTTCAATCCCGCATACAGTTACCTATCAGTATTTGAGAGGCAGCCACCTCGATTGAAATGTCTGACAAACACCTGGAGTAGTCGAGTAATCGACAATTCTGGTAAATGCTTCTCAAACTATGACGTTCAGAATCGCCGTTAAACTGTTAGGTCACATTCAGTGAGTCTAAAATAGAATGAGTGTAAACTCACTGATTATGAGAAACTCTTCCATATTTTCTCATTAATGGAATGCAAGGGAATTTGCATTTTTTTTGGCTTTTGATGCCTTTAGAATATTTCCAATCTCCCAAAACTTCACTTTTAATCATCGAAAAGAATTTTAAGTTTTTTTTTTTGAAAGTCTTTAGAGCGGCGTTTGGGTGGTATTCTTTCTTCTTCAGAAGCAATCTTTAATCAACACAGTAAATCCTTTTTTTTTTCTTTGTATGCAAAAAAAAAGCAAAGGTAGCATCACTTTAAAGTACACTAAATCAAATGTGAACATTCAAGATTACATACAATTTTGATAGTTGTCGTTTGAAGTTTCATATTTTCTAAAAAGTATGTCGATTTTTGTCTGAGGCTGCATCTGTGTATTTGTTTCGGGACTTACTGAACGATTTGGTGGTTTAATTTAAAATAATTACTGTTTCAATTGAATACCAAACATAGTCCGAAATTGTCGCATTACGAGAGCGATCCCAAAACTAGACGATCTAACAAAGAATACACAACAACATAGTCCAACATAGTCCCCTTTTACCTCGATACCAACGACATTCAACAGCCTTAAATGTTCAATAATCCTGTCAAACTCCTTAAAATAGCCATCAATCGCAGACTTCACCTCTTGATGGTTGGCTGCAGCAATCTAAATTTCTGCCATCTGAATAACTTCATAATGCTTGGCAAAACCTGAGAAATATCGACTAGGTAACAACACCTGTGCTGGCACCTGCCCAACAAATGGCCGATTGAACCCATGTACTAGTTAACTACGAGAACGGTCCAAAACTAGCTGACCTAACAAAGAAAACACAAAAAAGTTGGAAATAATTTTCTTTATTTTTCAACTTAATCTCTTTTTAGCTCAACACATTTTCCAGCGATATTCAATAGCTTCTTCTATACCCTGTCTATAGTAAGAACTACCAAACTCCTTAAAAACATCGTCAACCGCAGACTCCATATCCTCATTGTTAGCAAATCTTTTACAACCAAACTGGTTTGTTCAATTTTGGAAATAGAAAATAGTCCGAGGGAGCGAAATCTGGCGAATATGGTGCGTGATGAAGCAGTTCGAACTTTAATTCGTTAATCTTGGCCATCACAATAGCGGATGTGTGAACTGGATGAAACAACACTCTTTTCGCCAAATGTGACCCTTTTTACAATTTTATTACCTAAGCACTGCAATACATTAGCATTATATATTCCCCGTTGATGGTTTTTCCTCCCTGAAGATAATCAATAAAGAGAATCCTATGCGCAACCCAAAAAACAGACGCCATGACTTTGCCTGCAGATAAAACGTTTTTCACCATCTCTTGACACGATTCTGCAATTCCAGTCCACTGCTTTGACTCTTCTTTTGTCTCATATGTGTAGTGGTGGACTCCTGTCTCAGCCATAGTTGTAAATTGATGTGAAAATTCGGCTTCATTGCTTTGAAACATCACCAAAACACTCTACTGAAACATCTTCACGTACGCTGGTTTTGCTCTATTGAAAGCAAGCGCGGCACTCATCTTGGGAAGCGCTTTCTCATCTTCAAATCTTCGGTCAATATACTGTGTATAGTATTTTGAAATGCATATCATTTCACTCATCTTCAGCCGACGATTATCCAATACCAGTTTGTGGATTTTCTAAACGGTGTCAGGCGTGGACACTTCAATTAATGGACCACTACGGTGTTCGTCCTGGTGGCCTCGTTTAAACTCTGCTAAACAATGTTTTCAGACGTAAACGAAGAAGCAGTCTCCTTTAGAGTAGATTCTAGGTCGGCTTTAATATTGGTTGAGAACTTTCAAATGGAAATATTGAATTACGTAACGGTGACCAATCTTTTCCATGTTTACAAATTCGCAGAGATCATTTACTTTGGAGGGCTCAAATAAAAATACATATGTTTTATAAGGTTGCCACTTTTCACTAAAATAATTTCCTTCAAACTACTGCCACCATCATGTCGTCTAGTTTTGGGACCGCTCTCGTATGTCTTCAAAACTTGCGTGTATTTAAAAAAAGTAATAATTCTCACCAAATTGAGACGCTAGATTTAATTGTAATCAGCGTCATTGAATTCATTAATTTTGATAAATTTTGAATTTCATTGTAGTGCAACTTGATATCTCGACAACTAGTCGAATTAGAAGATTTGCTTCCAACTATAATGTCTCTATAATAAAATCCGATTTCAAATGCTAGGCAGAAACACTGCCGAATCTTTGCAAGCTTACACATCAATCCCCAGAACTGTTAATGAGAAAAATCTCTAGAAAATCTCTGGTTGGATACAACAATCATAACACTAATATATATGTAATTATGTCTCTTAGCCTCATATTATATATATTCAACGAAGAGTGATTGCAGTGGCCTTCATATTTTTTCTCATGACTCTGTAGAATTTCGTGGCCACAGGCATTTCACGTTTTTGTTAAATCATACTGAACCACAAGCGGCACACAGACACAAACACACACACGTTTGCAATAAGCGAAACCACACAATGTTGCGCAACTCCCATTGATGAAAAAGATATGTGTACATATATGTAGGTCTACATGTGAGTGTAAGGGAATATCTCGTTTTATTGTGGCAAAAATTTGACAAATGTGATGTAATTATAATGGGCAAAAAAGAAAATATGGTAATAATTATTTTTCTCTTCGAGGTTTTTTTGCTCGATTTTTTAGTGTCATTGTTTATCGACGATTTTATACACAGCGTCACTCAGTCTTCTCTTTGACTGCTACGTCAACAACCACAAATCATAATATGTCATATTTCTATATGCCAAAGACACACATTTAGTTATGTGTACATGCTTCTACACACATACTCACACACTCATACACACATAGCCACATGAACGTTGATATCCTGCCGCACACACACACACTCAAGGCTACAAACAAGAACATAATCGCTAGAAATTTGTTAATGTTCGTGAATTAGGTGTTGTATAAAAATTATTACGAATATATGTAGTTGTGGACTGTGTAATTGTATGTGAAGAAGCCTATAAATGCACTCTTTCATAATTATGGATGACAAATGATTATTGTATAGGGTGGAGCATAAGCAACGTTAAGATTTGTTCAGTGAATACATTTTCTGTTTGACTTGTTTTTTGTCTCTTTACAGAATTAATTAAATAATACTTGGGAAATTTATAATGGAAAGGCTCAGCACAGGACAAAGAACCAAAGTTGTTCAATTTTACTTTGAAAGACAGCATTCGATTATTCAGATCATATTGAAATGATCCTAGCGCTCCAACAATTTACCGATTGGTTCCGTGTTTTGGGCAACAAGGGGCTGTCTGTGATCTTCCGCGTGTTAGAAGACCTCGTGCAGTTCGAAATGAAGTGACCATTGATCGGGTGCAAGCAAGTATTGAGGAAAAGTTCCTCCTGAAACTTCCACCAATCGACGTTCTCAGCAGTTGCGATGTCTAGGCGGTCTTTGCAAAGAATTTTACATATGTTACATCTTTTCCCATATAAAATTAAAACCAAATGATGCACAAGAACGCATTTAATATAGTCGCCGTTAACGTTACTTATGCACCACAGTTTATAATTTTTATTATTATTAACACTGAATAATATATATATATATATACAAAGATATATATACAAGTAAGATTGGATATATGTATATGTATATACATAGATTAAATACGAGGCATTTGTGATACTTATTTATATGATTGTTAAAAAGAACTTCTTTTACAAGTTTAGGGAGCTCTTGATAATTTTGATAAATAATCCTAGAATGAAGATGAGTTGACCCACCGAAATCCGTAAATTCTCTGTACATTTTTCTTGGCACATCTTAGTCATGTTGTTTTCGTTCAAGCCGTAAAATATGGTGCGCATTGATTGAATTATTTCCATACTATTTGGAACTGCATTCTGCACAGCCTTTCCATCATAAAAGAGCTTAAATTTTAGTCCTGAAATAACGTGGCAATAATATATGGTTATAAAACGACAAGAGTTTTGAAATCATTACAAAATATGCAGGAAAAAAGCACAGAAAATAATTTACAATTTACCAAAATTTCATTCAACTATATCTTTGCTAGGTTAATGTTTGTAAATCCATATTGTCTATTTTTGGACTTTAATTTAATAAACATCAATTATTATTGCATATTTCTAAGGGCTTGAACCGTTTTGGCTATTGTACCTTTACTTTTTCTCAGAACGAATCGTCTATATATATGCAAGACATTAGCAAGATCTAAGGTGGTTTAAAAGGTGGTTTAAGGTGGTGTAAAAACTTTGCCTACTCATCAAAGTACGAACTGTAGACGCTGCTGGAGACACTTAACCCCAGCCTTCCTACGGGGCGCTTTGGCTGAAATTATGTGCAAGTTAGTTCATCTGACAGATATTACAATACTGACTTAATTTACGGTTTGAAGTGGTTGCACTTTATTCATTAATCCATTGACAATTTCTATGGCAAACTTCTCAAATTCCATTTCACAATTTCAGCTGTAAAATTCTGTGAGTTTAACAACGCCCACAGTTGACTATTAAAAAGGAAGTGTTGGAGCAATCAAAGTAAAATATAGACTTGTGATCCGAACATCAGCCATTTATTACCATCATGTTCATTATGAGTTTCCCAAATTGTGATTTACAACCTCACCACTCGAAGCTGTCACACTTTGTGTGCACACATACAAGAATGCACAAACTCATATATCTACATACCCATACCAATTCGCTGTCATATGAACTTTGAGCGATTTGTCAAAATGGCCTATTGTAATTGTTTTTAATTAATTATACTTATAGCATAATTTATTGATTACAATATGGGGCAATACGATGACAAATTGCCATCAGATGTTGAGTCCCTCTCTACTGTCGTGCGAGACGACTACAGAACTTCCACAATGTCCAAATACTATTGCTAAATATAGGGGTAATATAGACCGAAAAAGAGATTAGACTTCTGTTTGTGTAGTTGCAGGCCAGCTATTGATGTTACACGACATGACTCGTTAACCGACTGACTGACTGACATACAGACTGTGCGTAATGATGAATGAGATTTCGACAATTTGGAGCGTAATAAAGTTTCATTAGATAGGCCACTCAAGTTGCCAAAGGACTTGGCCGCTGTAGTCAATATTATCAACCACTCGTACAGAACACTTGGACACAAATCCTTGCCATTTAATTGCGCTTATGTGGATAACTCAGATTTGCTCACTAGCCGTCTATAATATGCCCTATTAAGGTTATGTACAAGGAAACTCACAAGCTTCCTCTCCCTATTCCTGGCGGTTGTGTGTGTGGAATTAATCATGTCTTTCGACTTAAATCTCATTTGCAGTTATGTGTGTTGTCTCTGTGTTTGTGTGTGTCTGTCTATCTGTCATCATCCTCGTTGTCATTGTCGTAAATGCTGTCAATAGTGTTGATAGTATTGTTAGATTATGTGCTAATTGCTTGTTAAATGTGCCTCATTAAATGCTGAGAGCTCTTAAAGGAACCACATGTATATGAGCCGTACGTACGTGGCCAAATAGGATTTGCTGTTATGTCAAAATCTCGGGTTAAATGTGTGCATAAAAAACGTTTGATAAAATATAGATGACATAATGGAGATAAAGTTATCTGCTGCAAAATAATCTAAAGGATGGCGCATAAGTAACGTTAACGGTCAATGGTCACTTCATTTCGAACTGCACGAGGTCTTCCAGCACACAGAGGATCACAGACAGCGCCTTGTTGCCGAAATCGCTGAACCAATCGATAAATTGTTGGAGTGCTAGGAGCATTTCGAACATGAAAGAAATTTCGATATGATCTGAATAATCAAATGCTGACTTTCAAAGTAAAAGTGAAGAACTTTGGTTCTTTGTTCTGTGCTGAGCCTTTCCATCATAAATTTCCAAAGTATTATTTAGTTAATTCTGTAAAGAGACGAAAAAAAAAGACTTAAACAAGAAATGTATTCAGTGATCAAACCTTAGCATTACTTATGCGCCATCCTATATAGGTATGGTGAGGACAAAAGTCCACGAGGGTTTAACGTGAGTCTCCCCGTGAAGGCCTTACCCACGGTGTGCGACACACTGGGCATATTACAATGCGATTGCCAACGCCCCCCTGGGATAGCCAAGTAAGACTTGGGCTATCTAGGAAAAGGGGCTGACAATTGTGCTATTAACACATATTGTCAGCCCTTTCTTCGCAGCCAGGAGAAACCAAATTGATTATGATAGTATGGAACATAATCCCCATTGGCGGAGGTGAGGCCTATCTTACCACCTCTGCTACTCTATGGGTCTGTAGCACCCAGTTGCAATGCAATTCCACATTCGAGCACAAAGTCTCTACCAGCGATTTTGGTATCAACCACAACCAGCGTGATGCTCCCACTAGGGGTCCAACACCAAATGATCAGACGGGAACTCGGTCCCGGGGCCTCTGATCCCCACGCTACCGGCCAAACTCACCGGAGCTGCGTAGCAAAGGATTTGGAGCTGCGTAGCAAAGCACATAGCAAAGCTACTACCAAATCGTGATTTATACACCATACTTCACGTGATTGGTCACCCTGTGGCAAAAGAGTACAGACTGGACATTTTTAGATACCTGCAGGCACGGAGACCCCAGGCAAATGGAACGGTCGATACTACATGGCAAGGATGCAGTATCCTCATCGGTGGGAGGCGGGGAAAACTCCAAACCCCTTCCGTTCGACGACAAAACTTCCAGTTTCAACCCCTTGCGGCCCAGCAACTTGTGCCCCCGCAAACGAGCACACAGCTGCCAACAATCAAGCTGAACGGGATTGTGGGATCAGCATGATCCGAACAGCCTCACAGCCGCTCAACCCCCAGGTCAGACTGTCGTGAAAAGGTCAGCAGACCCACTTCCCACAACTACGTCACAGTAGCCCTCCGCCGAGCAAACGCTCTGTAAGCAAACACCGTTGCTCTAACCACTTGAGGACACTTGAGAAGTTAGGAAAGAGCAGTTGCATAATGAACTATTTAATAGTGTTTGCGGCTTCTGGGAATCGTCCATACGGCGTTTTTTGCTGTGGAAAAGTATAACATTCTCTAAGAGTACAGAAATGTTGCAGTTTGTGTCCTCTAGAAATAATGCTCTGAAAATCGAAATTTTTTTCTTTAAATAAAGTTGCGCACCAATTTCAGTACAATAAGAAACTCAAATAGTTTTTTTTAATCAATGTATTTCATC
>JAHXMU010000658.1:1024460-1054653 GCA_019455685.1 Philornis downsi | reverse complement strand
GGCACCTGAATACTACATGTTCAGCATCTTCATCCACATTGGGGCATCGTGGACACTAGACCGGGTCGGCCCCCATATATAAAAAAAAATTCCCAAAGTCGGCACGAAATATTAAAGATAATCTCGAGACAATTTAAAAAAAAAAATTTTTTCCCCCATTCCGAACCCGTGAAAAACAGCCAAAATCGTTTTTTCATAATATATGAGACATCTTTGTGTAGGTATTGACGAATGCTATATTTGTCCCATAGATGTCGCTGACGTACAACATCATTTTGTAATGAAGGTGTCATTAACGCAGTTTCTACCCCTAAAATTTAAAAATATTTTATTTTTGGATTAAAGCCCTTTCAAAACCAAGAATATTTTGCTTTGGAAGTATACGGTTTTATTCAAAAAGAAAAAAGTTACGTAGGAAAACATTTATTTACAGCATTAATATAAATATTTTTTCATTATTACCGCAAATTATTGCGTAAAAATTTACCGCTAGCGAAAAAAATTTTAATTACATACTATTGCATACTTTTTAGGGGGAAAAAATGGGGAAAAATTTTTTTTTTTAAATTGTCTCGAGATTATCTTTAATATTTCGTGCCGACTTTGGGAATTTTTTTTCGTGGCCCGGTCTAGTGGACACCTAGGTGATCTGTCGTGGACAAAACGATATATGTAGCTCCCACAGCCTACATGGCTCGTTAAGAATTGTGTGAAGTTATAGTCCACTTCTCTATGATTTCTGCTTACCGATTTTTCAATGTTCGGAATCAGTGTGTAGGCCCATCGTCTCTTGGGTGAGTTGTCCCACCTAGTTTGCCATATGAAATATGAAATTGTCGCATATGGAGCTGAGAGAACCCAGAAGTGATTGTGGAAAGGCTGTTGCATTCGGAAAAAGTGACTGCTTCATGCGCCTTATGGTCTAGAGGAAAGGATCCACCCACTGCTGTAACCAATCCTGAGTCGGTCATTTAAATGACATTGTATTTCATACATAATGGCAAGATTCTAGCGTTATAATGAAATAAAAGTATTTTCGAAATCATGGCTTTATGTGTGTTTTATTTAACTTTACTTTTGAAAGCGAAGAATGATTATACTCGTATATGAAATGTCAAGATTATAGAACTTGTTGTTCTTGCTGTAAGCGCTTATGGCATGACGACAGTGTGAGACGTAAAATTAAAAAGAGTCCCACGTTAAGCCCTAAGCAACTACCTTCAATACATTTTTCACATTAGCCCTTTTAAACCATTTTCCATCCCCTCCCCCCTTTTCGCTTACAAATATGTATTCAAATATGTATCCACGCATACTGCCACCTTGTGTAAAGATTTACACAACAATTTGAAATCTATTCTCTGTAATGATTCAATTTATGCATTTTGAATAAACTAATTGTACGAGTATGTAAATTGTATAGTTTTTTATTTACTTCTCTAATGCCGTTTATAATATATTTAAACTGTTTACATTTGGATATGATTGCAAGTATTAGCTGTAGTCGAACGTTTGCGTGCTTTTGCAGCTAACGGATGCTGTTCATTTCCTGCCAACGAATGTGCTGCAACTTATGGGTAGCATTGCGATTGTTATTTATTTGTTTATAATTATGTTTGCAAATATAATAACACGTAGTATTCATATTTGTGCGATAACCATCTGCTGCCGGGTAAATATTAATTTAGCATCGCTGGCATTAGGGTCGCTGGCGTTAGTATATAAATCAACATTGTAGCTTATTAGCCATAGACAGGTAAATAAATAAGGCATCAGCGATATTTATTCAATTAGGAGTGTGTATGCATGTTGTTCCCACAACGATTTAATTATGAAATATGTTTAGAGAGAGCGTAAGTATTATTCTGGGTTTAAAATTAGTTTATACTTATTTATCATTTTATCCCCACATACGTAAAATATTTATTCTTTTTTCGCTATTAAATAGTTAAAACGTAAGCACTATATATATATATATATATATATACGTATATATATAAGAGGGGATTGCAAAAGTAGACTTAAATAAAACACATATAAGACTGTAGAGCATTAATACCGGGTTATCTATTTTTCGGTTAATACCGTGTAATACCGTGTTATCCATTTTTCGGTTTCAAAAGTAGACTTAAATAAAACACACATAAAGCTATGATTTCGATGGATTGGTTGCATTAGTGGATCCGTTTGAAGTAATTTTCGATTAATTTTTCGCCCATTTCGGGCGGTACCTCGGCGATATATTGACGAATGTTAGTTTTCAAATACTCCAACGTTTTGGAATTATCCGCTTCAACACGGTGTTTGACGTAGCCCGACAAGAAAAAATCTGACGGCGTCAAATCGCTTGAAACATGAAATTACGCTTTCTGGAAACTTCTCATGCAATAAAGCCAACATCGGTCGTGTTGTGTGGCTCGTAGCACCGTCTTGTTGAAACCACATATCGTCCAGTTAATAATTTCCAATTGCAGGCAAAAAAAAATCTATTTTCATACAGCCATAGCGCTCTGAATTGAAATTCGGATCATCCGTCACACTTTCACCAACAGAAGCGATATTTTCGCCAGTGCGTAC
This sequence comes from Philornis downsi, assembly GCA_019455685.1. Lineage (NCBI taxonomy): Eukaryota > Metazoa > Arthropoda > Insecta > Diptera > Muscidae > Philornis > Philornis downsi. The sequence goes on along the minus strand of JAHXMU010000658.1, from coordinate 1,052,076 downwards.
ATTGCCCTGACGCACAGTTCTAACCACATCTGTAACGCTTCTAGTCTCTCCAAATTTCTTTATAATCCTGCCAATTACTTGCACAGTAGTTTGATTATGGCGACCATAATCACCCCGTAATATATAAAAAATTCCCTCTTGTGAATCACCACTTTTGTGGAAAGTTTTAACTATTTCTAAGCTTTATTCAATTGTTAAACGATCCATAGTCGTAAATGGCAAACCTTTTACTAAATAAATACCACTTCAGACGACAGGTATTTAACAGCTGACAGCATTGCCAGACAGGAGGTTTTGAAACCACTAAATGGATGATCCTGTACCTATATATATGAGGGCTTTAAATCACCGAATCATTTTTCTTATCAGTTAGCCAACTCGTCGTATAGTACAGCTTGTATCAGAGGGAGACGTTTATACTGTACCTCAGCTAAGTTTCATGGCGGTATAGCATGTGTGGGAGATTTGAAAGGGATGTGCTAGGCTTTCAAGAAATTTGATTTTGAGACACCCTGTTACTATATCTTGACTGCTTTGAGTGTACCACCATTAATGTCACGTGAGATTTGCAAATACAGGATGGCGCAACAATTACGCTACAGTAAGAAATTGAAGTCACTTTTTTTTATCAATGTATTTATTTGTTTTTGATTTTTTTCTTTTTTGCTAAATAGAAAATTAAATTTTTATTTAATATAACTAAATGGTTTTGAAGACGATAATCCGTGAATATAAGCTCCATGCTCATTCCACGCATGTGCGACACCTGGTCAGAAAATTATTCATTGAAAAGTTGAAGTTTGGACCGCCTCAATTATTGTTTTAATGAACTACTTCAATTCAGTCAAAGTCCTTAGTTTCGTTTTGCACACCTCTTGCTTGACATAATTCCATAAAAAAATCTGGTGTAGTAAGGTCAGGTGACCTTGGGGGCCAGTGGAGAGTGGAGTTTGTGGATATTAATTTGTTTGAGAATTTTCGTTGAAGGTCTGATAAGATCGGCCTGGCTATGTGTGTAGTTGGTCAATCTTGCTGGAACCAAATGCTGTTGAAACGGATACGTTGACATTTATATTGTGTTTGTAGCATGATTCGTGCGCCACCCTGTATTAACCAATTTGCATTACTTTAAGCGTTTAGAAAAGTAATCAATCTGATAAACAAAAGGTGATATAATCTTATATATCACTATTTGATAAATAAATAATTCCGAGAATAAAAATTTTAATTTTTAGACTATACATTTTTTACAACCACCATCACTGGACTAAATCATTTTGTCCCAAAACTAGACGACTTAGCAGAGAAGACACAAATAAGTTGGGAAAAATTTTCTTTATTTTTCAACATAACCTCCTGTTAGCTCTTTACTTATACTTTTTTCAGCGATATTCAATAGCTTCTATACCCTGTTTATAGTAAGAACTACTTAAAATAGCAATCAATCGCAGACTCCACCTCTTCATTGTAGGCAAATCTTTTAGACATTTTTTTCAAATTTGGAAATAGGATGTAGACCGAAGGAGCTGAAGCTAAATCAAAATAAGTTCATCAATTTTACCATCTCAATAGTGGATGTGTGAACTGGAGCATTGTCTTGATGAAACAAGACTTTCTTTTTGCCAAATGCGGCCTTTTTTCCATAATTTCACCACCTAAGCCCAGCAACAAATTAGCATAATAATAAAATTATTTTGGTGGAAAGTGGCAACCTTATAAAACATATGTTCCATATTTCAAGGCGCCACGTTGTTTAGAATTTTCATTTGAGCCATCGAAAAGGAACGATTTCGGTAAGTTTGTAAACATGGCAAAAAGTGGTCACCGTTATGTAATTCCATACGAATATCTCCATTTGAAAGGCTTCAGCTCAACTAATATTAAAGCCGACCTAGATTCCACTCTGTGGGAGTCTTTTCCTTCATTTGCGACTGTAAAATATTGGGTAGCAGAGTTTAAACGAGGCCATGCGAGTTGCCAAGACGAACACCATACTGTTCGACCAATTAAGGTGTCCACGACAACCACGGTTACGAAAATCCACAAAATGGTATTGGATGATCGTCGGCTGAATGTGCATGAGCTAGCTGAAATGATAGGCATTTCAAAAAGTGATATACATCGTATATTAACTGAAGATTTGAAGATGAGAAAGCTGTGCGCAAAATGGGTGCCGCGCTTGTTTTTAATAGAGTAAAATCTCCATCGCGAAGACGTTTCAACAGAGTGTTTGGCGACGTTTCATTACAATAAAGCCGAATTTTTGCGTCGATTTATAATCATGGATGGGGCATGGATCCACCACTTCACACCAAACACAAGCATATGAACGGCTATAGTCAGTGTAAATTCGAAATTGTGTGGTTGCCTTTGCATAGATTAAGTGCATCTTTATGAAAATGGAAATCTTCAAGTATTTTTTTCTATTAGTTTTATACTTGTTCATTAAGCGAACATATTATGGTACCTGATTGACATGGGAATAAGCCAACCAAACTCATGTACTTTTTGATCGGTTGCCTTAATTTGTAAATACAGGATATATTTTGAAATCCAAACAAGGGTTTTATTTTGTTTTTTGTTTAGAAGAAATTATTACTTTTGTTACTCGTTTGAAAAATGCCACATATGTGTTCACCATTAAAATAGTCTGAAAGAAAATTGAATTTAAATTACCTCCACGATCAGTGACGCATGTTCGATAAGGTTATTCAGTATTGCCTGGAAGATTACAGCGTTTATTTTATTTTTTGGCTTGGATAGCTAATAAAATGGTCAATGTCAAGTGCTCAGGTTTAAGAAGGAAAGACAGGGAGGAGTTTACAATGCAGTTTGAAGAGCGGACGAATGAGGCGTTGGTCTTACGTGTGGCTAAACTGTCCTTCCCTTCTGGAGGACCTTTAAATCTGCGTTGTACGTTAAATTGTAACCCATGCTCGCTTTGTCATGCGGCAAAAACCATTGAGACACATTTGCTCAAAACTTTATCCCCCAGAGACACGAACAGAAAACCCCTTAAGAGAATCTATAAGAGATTCTTTTATCATCAAAGGAAGCACCGAGTCCAAGCATAATTTCAGAAACATAAAATACGATAGGAAGGTTGTTGTTTTTTCAATTATCTCTATTTTTCGCCCCAGCTATTGTTCGAACGCATTGCTTTAATAATCGAAATTTGCAGTTTTTTAATTTTTTTTATATATTTCTTATTTTTTATTTTTATTTTGTTTTTATTTATTATTTCTTATTTTGTGTTTGTACAGAGCTGGTGATAGATTGATAGAGATGATTGATATGATAGCAGGGGAGTAGCGGGGAATCCTCTAATCAATTTGATGCCTCTCTCGTAGTTGTGGAATATAAATGTTGGACTGTATTGCGAATTATCCAATAGCGATGATCTTTAGGAGGACTAATTTCACAGTTGGTTTCTACCAGAGAACTGAAAATTGGAACTTGTTATTTGGATTATATAATTTCACAGTCATGTAAGAATTAGAATTAGTGCCAAGATTTATTGAGGCAATGAGTTGTGCTTACCAGTTGAGATCTGATTTTTAAGTGATTTTTTCTCAATACAGAACTTCCGACAACAGTTAATTTTATATATTACAATTCAGAATTCAGTTAAATTTAGTACACTTATTTTCTCTCAATGGAGTTTTGTTACACTTCAGGGGCAAAAATTTGAGTTCATTCACAAAAGTACATTTTAATGTACAAAAAAAGGGTTAATTTTAATATAAATTCAGTGGTAAATTCAAATATATATATAATCTTAAAATTATGTCTAAAATGTTGAAGTTTAGACAGTGTTGTTGACAACTTCCTGTTTTTTTTTTTTATTTATTTATTAGTTTGTTGTTTTTTTTTCTTTTTTTTAATTTTTTTTTTATTTTTTAAAATTTTTTTTTATTTTTAAAATTTTTTTTTTATTTTTAAAATTTTTTTTTATTTTTTTTTATTGATTAATTTTGTGTTCCTGTTTGCAACAGCTCCACTAAACCAAATAATTATGTTTGTTGTTAAGATGCAGGAGACCTTTACGGCCAACGACATGTATAATTTCTTGAAAGCTGTTTTGTGAGAAATTGCACTTTCTTGTTGAAACTACGGATAGTTGAAAGTGATTCTCTTCCGTCATAGTTCTGAAAAGGACCCTTTCCAACATCTTTAAGGAACACATTGAAAGCAACATTTATCAGGATGACTGATGAACATGATATTTTTGTTCCATATAAGATGAATCCTGTTCAAGTTAAAAAATATATATTACATGTTGATATTATATTTTCAAATTGTTGATATATTGATTGCCGGTTGTCATAACAAATGACAGAGCGTTGAAAAAATTCCAAAGCAAGGAAAATGTAGTTAAATGCGTTAACGGTGGGCGAGGGAAACGAAATTACCTACAACGATTTTGTACGAAGAGATGCGCATTAGTACAGATCAGTAAAATGTGCATTAATTTGTGGTTTACATACTATCTTCAATTACAATAGTTTGAAATAAAATAGTTTTCCACCTTAAACAGTGATTAAAGTTCAGCCCAAGTTACTTTATATAACCCACAGATTTTCATCTTCTCGTATATTTTCTGCCAGTTCAGTTGCGGTTGTAACTCCGTTGCGTCCTTAGTAAATGAAATTATTTCCAGATCATGATTTGTAATTTCCCCTGCGTGAAACTTTCCCCAATAAAATTGTGACAATACATCACAAAACAAACTTTTCCATATAGTCTGTTTTTTTTTAGTTAATGGAGAAGACAAAATAAAACCAAAAACTATTTCAACCGGTAACAAGTTGATGAGGCCATAAATCAACTTAAAGTTCTGAACTTAAAAGAAAAACGAAAGGTACGTACGGCTCCTAGAATTGTGCTCGAGCGTTGAAGACAGAACTTTATATCTTAAACTGCTTAAACGAATGCAAGCTGAAGTTGGAGTGAATGCCACATTGCTATATTACACTTAAACACTGCACTTTTGGTGTTGTTGGGAATTTAAATACGTTGTACGGAGGGTTTTTTTTTGTATCCTTTAAACTTTCCATAATATTTTCATAAGTACATAATAATACAGTTATCAAGCAAGTAACAAACGTGGAGACCCTTGAATAGGGACAACGACAACAACAGCATGAACTACTTTGGCAACTTTATTGCAGCAACAAGGATAACACAATGATGGCAACAAAAGGGCACTCATAGAAGCCACTGTGTGCGCACTTAGCAGGGGACAACAATGGGTGGAAATGTATTGTATTAATTCATTCATTTTTTCTTGTGGGGCATCTGGATACCAATGCGGAAACGTGGAAAGAATTACAAATCTTTTCAATAAAGCACACAGAGCACAATCATTTAACGGAGAGTATCGACATCATATGAACAATGACCAGCTGTATGAGCTATATATCGCTACCGACGTGCTCAAGTACGTAAATATAGAGCGATTACGTTGGTTGGGCCATGTTGTGCAGATGTACCCAGTTGCTCCAACATGTATAGATTTCAGCAAAGAACTCGTCGGACGGCGCAGAAGAGGGCGACTAAATCTTCGTAGAAAGGACCAGGCCTTTAAAATGCTATCGAAACTTGGTGCAATCAATTGGCGAAGAAGCGCAGAAGACTAAAGCGCTTGGAATTATTTCCTACGAGCGGCGTATAAAGATAAGAATGCCTATTCTATGCAGGAGAATAAGACGAGTACAATCATTCATTCTTAACTGTTTTGTTCGATAACTTGGTGGTATTTTGAATTGCATCATGTCTCTCTCATAGAAATCCTCGTCCTTACTAGCGCAAAACTCGGATAGTCGATTCCCACAAGTTTCTCTTGAGGTGAATTTTTCGGCAGCCAATTCGTTATTGACAGGTAATCATTCGGTGTCGAGTTCGGACTATAAGGTAAATGGATAGGAACCAACCAGCCAAATTCTCGTAGCTTCTTGTCTAGTTATTATCGATGTGCTTGGCCTGGCGTTGCCCTTCTGGCGATCGCTTCCTTCAGACGGTGCAATTATTCACATCACTGATCCGAAATAAAATCTTGGCCTTGGGAGAGCAGCAACCGTGTCTATCCCACCGAATACACAGCAATACTTTCTGACCGATAACCCAGGATTGGTTACCGTTTAAACATAATAATAACACAAACTTGGTCCCACCAAATACAGAGCATAACATTCGCAGCGTGAATATTCGGCCGAGGCGATGACATGGAAGCTTGACTGGGCAACCTCCATAACTTTATTTTCTTTGGATAGCTGTAATGAATCCATTTTTCATCATCCGTTACAATACGATGAAGATAACCCTTCCTTTTTTGTCGCTGAAGCTGTTGTTCACAGGCGAAAAAACGACGCTCAACGTTCCTTGGCTTCAACTCATAAGGAACCTAAGTTCCTTACTTTTGAATCATTCCCATCGCAATGCAATCGCTTGGTAATGGCCTGGCTGGTAATTCCTAATACTCGAGCAAGCTCTACCTGCATTTGACACGGGTCCCCATCAAGCAATGCCGTCAATTCAGTGTCTTCGAAGGTTTTTCGTTTTCCTTCACGCGAACGGTCGTCAACATCAAAATCACCATCTTTAAAGCGACGGAACCAATCTCGACGCGTTTTTTTCACTTAAAGCAGCGTCTCCGTAAACGTTTTGAAGCTCTCGATGAGCTTTAGCCGCCGTTTGCTTTGATTGAAGGAAGAAAATCAATGCTTTCCTCATATGACATGATTATTTGGCACAAAATCATACATATTGACACAATCAAAAGAATATGACGTCAAAAGAAAAGCATTATTGTGTCGAGGCGGTATTTTTTTCATATGCCTAAGCTTGGCTCATAAGGTTTAGATTATGGCAAAATCGGCTAACACTTACAGCTGGCGCCATCTATTGGCAAACAGCGGGAACTTAGTTGCACACCCAATGTTTAACAGCTGACTGTCTTGCCATGCCGGCGGTTTTGAAACCACTAATTTGGGTAACCCTGTAGTATTGAATAAATTTGGTACATTTATTTTGGGTATGTTTTTAATCCAATTTTATTTAGTTATTTATTTTATTGTTATTATTATTTTTGAGTGCATGAAGTTCTTTTTTCCTATTGGGCCAATTTATCCCAATTGTGATATGTGTAAGTTATAGCACCCTGTACGATATATTGTCTTAGCGATGGATTAGTGTACGTCTCAAAAACGTTCTCTTCTCATGCATAATATATCGATTTCTTCGAGCTTTTTTAGGGAACCCCTCTGTCTTTTTCAAACAAAGATTCTTCCCACTGTGTCAGCGTGTTCATTGGCTACACGCTGACACAGTGTATGCCAGTGTGCTGTAATAATATAATAAAAATGCATGAACTTTTAAATGATAATAGACTTCAAAATGAAGATGTTCATTGTTGAATTTTAATACTGTACAGACATATACAATTTATTCCAATACCCCAACAGCCGCTGTGTCTCTTTTTCTCTCTCTCAGTGTAGACTATAACGTTACAGTGTAGTAGCTAAAGTGTATGGCTAACTGCAGTGGCTGTGGTAGAGGTCTCAGCCATATCCAAGCTCCCCATTCAAACAAATTATAAACTAAAGAAACAGAAGAAGCCATAATTCTCACTCAAGCTGCGTCCGGCATTTGCATAATAAATGTTGAACAGAAAAAAAAAACAGACACACAGACAAAAACAACAGTGTCAGCAATAACAACATCAGCAACAAAATCAGTAGCAACAGCAACAACAACAATAACAACGAAAACAACATCAACATTGGCCACGGCAGCAACATCATCATTCAACTTGATTTACAAACTTTTAAACGTAATTCACACAGTTACTCAGTCAGCCATTATGGACATACATGATAAAATGAACCTAACCGGGCGGTAGGTATAGCGCGACAGGACCAAAAAAAAGTTGGCCAATAAAGTACACCATACCCACTCCTTCCTATGGGCGTGAACATCCTTAGCTTTGGGAATAGGTCAATCTAAATGAAGGGCGAAACGACATATTTATGCTAAGGAGAAGATCATAGTTCAAAAAAAAAATCACTATACTTAGCACAGAGTCATACACTCGAAGAAAATATCATTTCGATATCAGGTATGCAAAAAGAAAAAACAAAAATACTCGTATGTAACGTTAGAAATATTGGAATTTAAATATATCAACAAATTGTTGAAACTCGGTAGCGAGTAATGCATCTAATGCAAATAGTAGAACAGGACTGGAAGATTCGGGGGAAGGGCTATTTCATATCTCTCATATCATATATCATATGCTTTTTTTTGCAGTGTTCTTTCTTTTTGAATTTTGCCAAAAGACTCAATGGTTAGCCTAAATGTGCTTATTCCAACATTCTTTTCAGAAATTTCAGACTAACTCGGTGTCAGAAGATATTGAATAGACAAATCTAAAAAAAGACTGTGCACATGTGGCCGAATTTCGACATTAGGCGAAGATAACGATAGTTATCTGGACACCAGTCAAAATATTGAAAACTGTAAATAGTGCTATATTTTAGAACTATTTTGAGCTATCTAATTATCATCTATAAAGTTTAGAGATTAATTAAATAGTTGGTTTGTTTTTGGAATCTACAATCATAATTTTATGTGAAACTGTACGACATAATGGAAGAAAACAAGTGCAAAAATTTTACTTTTATTTTCAAAACCCTTCTTCGTAGAAAGAAGTCGGATTAAGTTTGTAATTCCATTTGTAACAAGTAGAAATACTCACCTGATACCCCATAAGAGTTACATACGAATTCCTGATTATGGCAAAAATCGATGTCGTTTTTAACTTGACAATCCGTCCATCAACGGCGAATCGGAAAATTTTAATTTGGGTCCTCTGATTGTTACTCAGTGGGGAGTAACAAAAATCTTTTGCAGAACTTCTTAAGCAGCTCGCTAATTCTGATCTTCAAGCATATATTACCCGATCATCCTTTTGGTGGACTAATTTCGAATACCCCAAATGACATTCTAATACCAATGCGTCGTTGGTAAGCAGCTAACTTCTACTACCGAAAATCAATTTCTTTACTGCCTAGTTATCCTTATAAATCAGATCTTCGGATCGGATCTTAGATACATGGATTTTGGATGCAGTTTAGTACGGCAATATGATACAAAAGTAAGAAACGAAACACCCCAAACATTTAAGAATATGTATGTGGATATTCCACAACTCCACTCTCTATGGAGAGGATGTCTCTATCCGATTGGTGGAAATAGGGTTGATATTGCAGCTACCCAGGAGATGCGGTGGGCAAGACAATAGACTTAGACAACTTCTGTTGCAATTTAGGTACAGTTACAATCCTTGTTGTGGCGAAATATACTTGTCTAACGCTGATTTGTACATTCGCCCCAATGGAAAACAAACGAGCTGAAAATAAAGATACATTATGTGACTCCTAGCTGAAAACAACAATCTCAAGAATCGCGATTGTGTTATAAAAGTAAACATCAGAAGCTCAGAATTCAGAAGAAGGTGGATGTTTTTGTAAGCGCTTCTTCAAAGCGCTATAGAATTTAGACAAAGGCCATAGGCAAGGAGGTTGTTGAAAGCGCCGTGATCACTCCTAGTCCTAGACAGCAATATCAAGGAATTGTGACTGTATTATAAAAAATAACACCAGGAGCTCAGAAGTTTGGAGAAGGTATATGTTTTTGTAAGTATTTCTGCAAAACGCTATAGTTTCTAAACAAACGCCATAGATAAGGAGCTTACTGAAAACTCTGTGAATCCTTGTCGGAAGTAGAAATTTTAAGGAAATGCGACTGTGTTATAAAAGAAAACATCAGGAGTTCAGAACTCAGCAGAAGCTGTATATTTTCGTAAGCTTTTTCGAAACGCTATACATTCTATACAAATGCCAAAGACAAAAGGAGTCCTATTCTTAAATAGCAATCTCAAGGAATTGCGACTGTATTATAAAAATAAACACCAGGAGCTCAGAACTTATGAAAAGGTATATGTTTTCGTAAGCAGTAAGGAGCTCTTAAAACGTCCACTGTCCTGGCAATTCCATCCAAAGTTCTTCTTAGAAAATGAATTCAGGGGAAAATGGGTTCCTTCATTGCTGTAGAGAACATGGTAAATGGTGTCCCAACAAGAACGCAAGATTTAAATTTGGCGCCATTTGAAGTGTCATTGTTTGACATTTGAACAATTGTTATTGTTTGCTAGTAGAAGGTACGAGGTTAGTAAAAATGGAGCAATACACGAATGAACAACGCATTCTCATTGTGGAATTGTTTTACCAAAATGGTGAACGATTTGCGGCTACAGTTCGAAAATTGCGATCAACAACGCCCAGAACTTAAAAGTGGGTGTTAACTTCAGTACTAATTGGTTAATTTTCTCATTGTCACAATAGAGTCAACTGTAAAGAGATTAATGGATAAATTTGCCAAAACTGTGTCTGTTAGTGATGTAAAGATAACAAAGCGCCTTCGACCAGGTCGATCGACCGAAAATGTTGCAGCTGTGCGTGATGATGTCGCTCAAACTCCATCCACCTCAATTCGACACAGAGCTTAGCAAATTGGTGTCTTCAAATCCACTATGCAACGAATTTTGACGAAAGATTTGCATCTTCCTGCATACAAAGTTCAATTGACTCAGGAACTAAAGCCAACTGACCATGGACAGCGAAGGGAGTTCGTTAATTGGGTATTGGAGAGACAACATGAAAATGCTGATTTTGGCGATAAAATCATCTTCAGTGACGAGGCCCATTTCCATCTTGATGGCTTCGTCAATATGCAGAATTGTCACATTTGGGGTGAAGAAAATCTTTGAGTGATTCACGAGAAGCAAATGCATCCTCAACGTGTCACTGTGTGGTGTGGATTTTGAGCTAGAGGAATCATTGGACCTTCTTTTTACGAAAATGAGGCATGTCAAGCGTAAACAGTCAATGGTGTTCGGTATCGTGAAATGATAACCAGTTTTTTCGTGCCTAGAATTGAAGAAATGATTGTGGAGGGCATGTGGTTTCAACAAGACGGCGCCACATGTCATACAGCCAGAGAAACAATTCAATTGCTGCATCAGTCATTTAAATCTTGCGTTCTTGTTGGGACACCCTTTAGTATGTGGAATATGATTCGCACATAAGTTCTTCTTGAGAAATCAATTTAGGATGGGTTCCTTCATTGCGGTACGGGACATGGTAGTATGTAAATGTACCAACAATGCAGCATGGCTATTTCCTGATCATAATGCAAAAAACCAGATCAGTCATATGACATGCGGAAGGTATGCTTGTAGTGCTATAGACGTGCACATATTTCGATGTACTAACATGTATTCGTATCATCACTTGGTTACAATTAAAGTGCGCACGTGGTTGAACAGAACACAAAGAAAGCTAGATGTCGCTAAACCTCATTTCACCGAGATAGTCGCAGCCTACGCCTATAATCACTGTCAATTACAACAACAGAATGGTTCTAATTTTTATGTTTCTGGTACACAGTTTAAGCATATTGCGCATTCAATGGCTTCTACCGCAAAAACTGTGCTTGGATATGAAAAGTTGTACTCTGAAAAACAATGGTGCGGTGAAGAACGTTAAATTTTGTCTGAGTTGAACAATACAGAGAACAGAAAAGACGCTCTGACTTTTTGCCGAAAGAAAACGGTTGTGAAAGGGATGAATGAGCGGGGATTTAGAAGGCTACACGGATAGCGATAAAGACCATAAATTCTACCAAAAGGTAAATGTAAGGATTATGGTATAAGCTTCCCTTCTTGTGAAGACAACGATGGAGAATGTAGAGAAGAAATTATGGAGAAAATATTTCTTATAGCTATTAGATTTAGCCGACAGCACAAGTGAAGAATTCGCGAAAATTATCGACTATGGTGGAATATAGATAGGCCGGCACCTACGAAAATGGGATAATAATGGCAGTATCATGGGTTAAGAACAACGAAGCTGCGGGTGCTGAAGGCCAGCCAGCAGAATTCCCCTTAGATCGGTGGCGATGAATTGATAATCAGTGCATCAAATTCTAGGCAAAATTTAGTGCAAGGAATGCAAGCGTGATGATTGGAATTTATGTGCATTATGTTTTCAAAGAAGGTGTGTGTATCAACTGTCCCAGCAGCATTCATTTTTTCAGTAACTTTTGTTCAATTACCACTTTTTCGTTCACCATACATATATAAAATCCTAGTTGTTAATTACTAGAAGGAGCTATTCTAACTAATAAATGTTTTTAAAAGACTGGTCTGGCTATAGGCATGGTTTTGGAAATTCAAGAAAATAACCTCGAATGGAGGATGCTTTTGAGCCACTACATTATGGACCTCAGGTACCACAAGTGCGCCAGTAGGGGGGAAAAACGATCAGTTCGAATACGGCCAAAATATAACTGCACAAGGACTCTTTTTCAGAAACAGCCACCGGATTTCCCTCAAACTTAAAGCTAAATTACTTCAATATTTATCATGCACAATAAGATGATTTTAAAATCAGTACAATGAACGAAACGCCATTCCACATAAACTAACCAAAACCGTCAAGTTAGGGCTTATTATGTCAGCAGACTTTTAGATATAGGTTCCACTGTTTTGTTCTTGGTAGATCATTGTCAAGAATCTAAGAATTTTGGGGAAAAGACTTCCGCCCACCACCTAAATTTCTAAGTAAACTAATAGTCAAATTGAGAAAGCATTAAATGCATTTTAATGTATTTTCTTTGTTACCCAAAATTTCAGTTAACAAAAAGGCTTTCTTATACAGGGTTGCCCATATTCGACGGACCCATCTGGCAACGCCATAACTTTTGACAGAGATGTCAGATCGCTTAATGACATACCGCGTTTGAAGCGTCAGTCCAAGCAGATTTTTATCATGGAACAATACACGCCACGCGAGCGCTCTGAAATAGTTGGGCATGGCTCGGTCCACTTTACAACGGATTATTCGCGTTGATTTGCATTTGTTCCCGTACAAAATTCAATTGACGCAAAGATTGTTTCCTGCGGACAAGCCTCGTCGATTGGAATGGGCCCAACGAGTCATCGAAATGGCCGATGATGACGAGCAATTTTGGAACAAAATTATCATGTCCGATGAAGCCCATTTCACATTGAATGGGACCGTAAATAAGCAAAATTGCCATATTTACGCCACTGAAAATCCTCAGGAGATTCAAGAATTGCCTCTTCATGACGAAAAAGTCACAGTTTGGTGCGGCGTTAGTGCGAAAACGGTCATTGGGCCGTTTTTCTTCCAAAACGAAAATGGCCATGCTGTTACCATCAACCAGGAGCGTTATCGCGACATGATGACCAATTTTGTGATGCCAATTATTCGTCGAAAGCGTATGAGGCAGTTCTGGTTTCAAAAAGACAGCGCTCCACCGCACACAAGTCGCATAACAATCGATTTTCTGAAGAATTTGTTTCCGGGCCGTTTGATGTCGAAAAGTGGTGATTTGGACTGGCCACCGCGTTCGCCCGATTTGACGCCCGCTGACTTCTTCTTGTGGGGACATTTGAAGTCAAAGGTTTACGTTAACAAGCCAAGGACCGCAGAAGAGCTCAAGGACAACATTCGTGAAGAAATAGCCGCTATTCCGGCCGAAATGTTGGCGAAAACGATGGAAAATGCTGCAAAAAGGGCACAATACGCCATCAACGCCAGAGGCGGCCATTTGAGAGATATCATATTCAAAAATTGATGTAAACAAATCTACTTAGAACAAATTAAATGAATAAGATTGCCAACCGCCAAATTTTTATTTTTTTCTTTGATTTTTTTTTTTTAAATCATGGGTCCGTCGAATATGGGCAACCCTGTAGAAGCCATTCTGGCAGGGTTTTTACATCATCTCGTCTGCTACTTATGGTAACTTCATTCTAAATGGCTGCATGCGAAAAACTTTGATTCAACAAACCACACATGTAGTATAGAGTGTAGTATACAATGTTAGTTTTGCACGATTGCCTCAAGCCAACACCTGGCACAGGATCTTTCACGACATAATTTTTAATATTTAATATTGTATTCTATAGTTAATATTAACACCAATTATTGACAGACTAATTTTTTTCTCTGAGCTTAACATAGATTATTACACTGGCATAAAACTACAATCATAAATATGCTTAAGTAGTCATAGGTTTGGCTGGTACGAGAAAACCATCTTTATTATATCCTAGGTCTGTTTGCTTGTCTAAGAGCGTGAATGTATCTGGACTACAGCAAATATTACTCAGAAAGAGATTGCTAAATTAAAAATTCAGCCTGTATAAATGAAGTTTTTTTTCTCAAGTCTTTTCTTCATTACTTTCGACTTAAAGTCAACGGCAGCTCCAGCTGTTTGCTGCCTTTTTTTATATAACTTAGTCGTCGTCCCTGTGTAGTTTGGTAGCAAAGCGCCGTCGGAGTTCAGGTACAAAGTTAGCAGTGTGTCTGGATTAATTATAAATTAATTTAACATTTCTGAGTTTTTGTTTGTGCACCGGTGTTACGATTATTTAATTAAGAAAATAAAAATAGTTTTACTTTAGCTTTTCAACGATAAAATAAAGTTATATCAAACAAAGCACTTGATACGAAAGGAGGAAGAAAGCCAACTATAGAAAACTATTCAAAATGTTAACCATATTTAGTTTCGAGATTTTTACTAGATGATTTCTGTTGCTGCATGCTGGTTATTGACTCGTTAAATATTTATTTATAATATGTACTATTGGGGCTATTTAAGGATATGCTTTTCATTTGCATCGCCCTCAAGTGCTTTGATTGCTATTCAGCTATTCAATGAATTCCGTCGTTTACAAAATATGTTCATCTCCGTAAACAATCTTACAATGGATACGAGGATATTCCATTCCTTATCTAAATATTTTTATGAATGCTATTGCTATTTTGTTAAGTGAGTTTGGGAATTCGTTTTGTATGCGATTATTTGCAGCCTTTTATAACGTAAAATGTAATTGCTGGTCTTCATGTGATAAAAGATTATATAAACGGAATTATAAGAAGTCAATGTATTCTTTATGCTTGATTTTAGAGCCAGAATTTAAGAGGTAAATTTTATATAAACACAAAAAAAAAATACAAATACTAGAGAAGTAACAAAGATTCGCTTAGTTTCTGGCACTTTAAAAATGTCTGATAAATTCCAAAGAGTTTAATGGTATTGCGATAAATCCTTTTAATTTTTAGATAGGTAAATTAAAATGAGTATTACAAAATTTATAATTACTTAAACAGAGCCAGTAAGAATGCTTGTGATAATACTGTAAGAGAAATTCGCTTTGCAAAAGCTTGCGGATTTTAATATTAGATCAAGACTGTGGAAATATTTAATGGCTGTCAAATGGTGAATGGAATCCATTCGCTAGATTTCGGACTATATTAAAGTGGCTCGGAAATATCCAGGCAAACTATTTATCTACTGAAAATGAACTTCGAACAGACAGCACAATATCTTCGACCGGTGAAGTCCAAAATATACAAAGATCCCTGATTATTTCCTTGATAAATCAAGGGGATTGAATGCCACGGTTGTATGAAGAATATTCAAAATAAATGGACATTATTCATAATTTCCATCGGACTAAAATTTTTGTACTTACCAATCCTAGATTGCAGTCCAAGATAAACCGATTTATTGACAAATAAGTGAGCCTCTCAAAAAAACTTTCTTCCCACAAAAATACAGGGTTATCCATTTAGTGGTTTCAACACCGCCGGTCTGGCAAGTCTGTCAGTTGTTAAATATGTGGCATCTGAAGCGTTATTTATTAAAAGTTTAAAAACTATTATTATCAAAAAAAAAAAAATTATTTTTTAGTGAAAGATTTTTTTAGTGACCGAAGAACGCTTAAAAATAGTTAAAACTTACTATAAATTTGGTTATTCAAACGTGGGCACTTTTGTACATTACGGGGTGATTATTGTCGTCATACTTAACCTACTGTGCAAGGAATTGGCAAGATTAAAAAAAATGTGAAGAGGCTGGAAACGTTACCGAAGTGGTCAGGCCTGTGCATCATCGCAATGTACGTGCTAGCGAAAATATCGCTTATAGTGGCCGTACGATAACCGGTTTTTTTTTTGTCTAAAGGTTATGAATCTGGATGATATATGGTTTTAATAAAACGGTGCCACGAGCCACACAACACGACCAAGTTTGTCTTTATTGCATGAGAAGTTTTCAGAAAACGTAATTACATGCATTGGCGACGTCAATTGACCACCAAAATCATGGGATTTGAAGCTTCCAGACCTTTTTTTGGGGGGCTGCGTCAAAGACCTTGTTTACATTAGGTTTGGTTAGGTTTGAAAACCAACATTCGTCAAATTAAGGCCGAGATACCACCCGAAATGAGCGAAAAAGTGGTCGAAAACTACCTCAAAATGATCCACTGGTGCAACCAATCCAGAGACGGTAATTTAAACGACATCGTATTTCGCACATAATGGCAATTTTCAAGCAGTATATTGAAATAGAAGTTTCATCGAAACTATAGCTTTATGTGTGTTTTATTTAACATTACTTTTGAAACCGAAAAATGGATAGACCGGTATAACGAACGAATTTGCATATATTCCCATTGGAAATTCATAGTGCGGTTCATTAAAAAGTTTCACAGCCTTTTGTGGTATATATTAAATATAACCATATGCAACCTTTAACTTATGAATAAATAGTAAAAATATTGGAAAAAGTCAGAAAATGAATCATTTTTCTAGAGTTGGATTTGGTCCTTTTATGAGCAACATTTTTCTTCTAGGACAATTTGGTCAAATTGTGACTTTTACCACGTATCAACTCATCGCCAGTTAAGTGGACGTGTCAAAAAAGCCCTGTTTTTAAACATAATTTCTCAACCTAGTTCATTTTTGAAATACAAATTCATAATTTAGCACTGTAATTAAAGGGCCCAGTGTTTTGGACCGTATAAAAAAATCGATTCCAAAATGATGCCGCTAATTCTATTTAAATTAATTGCTTTAAGTTCTTAAATCAACGGCATGGACTCACACCAAGTTATTCGTAGATTCGGCTTGTTTTGTAGTTGAACGTAATCATTTTTATTAAATTAAATTAAATTAAACATAATTCGCTAAAATTAATTTGAAAAATAATTTGTCCAAATTATTATATATTTTTTTATTATTTAGAAGAGAAGAGAAATTTTCAATTAACTAAAATATTATTTTTTTTATTATAAAGTCTAAATACAGCTGATAAAAACAGCATCGGTAAAAGGATTATTTGATGAATTGTTAAAGATTTGTCAAAGTTAGAGAATTCAGGAAAAACAAATTCTGAAGGAAAGGTAAAATTTTAATTTCATCAACATCAGAAGGTCCAATGGGGGGCTGTTAATAATAATCTGATAGAGGTCATAATTTCTGTCTTATGTACTTGCTAATGTACTCTTGGATTGCAGTGCAAGATATGCCTTTTTATTGTCAGATAGATGAGCCTCTCAATAAAAGCTTCTTTCCATGAGAAATATATGTGCAATATATATGCAAGTTTTTCCATTGTAAATTCGTGATTTTTTGATACTTTTCTACAACCAGGTCCACGATTAGGGCGGTTTATTAAAAAGTTTTAGTTGGTATTATATTTCGAGGACAACAGATTCATTCGTATGGGGGATGCAAGAAGGAATAATTCGATTTCTTCGAAACAGGCGGTTACAAAAATGATTTAATCGTATACTAAGTTTTGTGTATAAATTAATACATTATGATTATGTTACACATATCGCGTTATCCATTTTTCCATTTCAGAAGTAAAGTTAACTAACACAAACATAAAGCCATGATTTAGATGCAACTTTTATTTCATTATAGTGCTTGAACCTTGCCATTATGTACGAAATACAATGTCATTTAAATCACCGCCTCTATATGTAGATTGACTGCAACAGTGGATCCTTTTGAAGTAGTTTTCGACTAATTTTTCGCACATTTTGGACTCCGACGTTTGGGGATTATCTATGTTTACGCAGACGTCTTTGACGTAGCCCCACAATAAAAGTCTAACGGCGTCAAATTACACGATCTTGGTGGCCAATTGACGTCGCCAAAACGTAAAATTACGCTTTCTGGAAACGTCTCATGCAATAAAACCAAACTCGGTCATGTTGCGTTGTCCGTGGCATCGTTTTGATGAAACCACATGTCGTTCAGTTCATAATCTTCGACTGTAGCCAAAAAAGGTCGGTTATCAAACGGCTATAGCTCTTCGGATTGTCCGCCACACTTTCACTAACAAAATCGGCATTTTCGGCAATGCGTACGTACATTGCGATGTTGCACAGGCCCAGCCACATCTGTATAGCTTCCAGTCTTTTTAAATTTCTTTATAATCTTGCCAATTCCTCACGCACACAAATATATTAAAGAAATCACACAATAGGCTATCTGGTTTACTATAGAATGGCTCACCATTGCCTTTGCCTATTTTTATTGAAGATTGTGCGGGACAATATCATTCTACAAAGACTTATAAGCATTATGGGAATATTAAACACGGCCATAACTATTCCATATAGGACCGCTCTGTAATCGACGAAATGGTATTATTTAAAGGTCTTCTTCAGTATTTACCATAATATGAATATCTAGCCAATTGTAGATTTACTAATTTCACTAAAGTCGCACAGAAAAGATTCCATCAAATCACATACAATAGGCTTGAAGCTTTCACATATCTCTCTGATAAAATTATATAAGCGAAGGGTAAAAGTTTATACAGCCAAAATTGGTACTACACCTACGTGGATCACTTTTTTTTTGAACAGATTTTATAAAGCGCTTCGATTTCAATCACCAGATACGTAGGATGGCGCATAAGCGATGTTAAGATTTGATCAGTGAATACATTTTTTGTTGAAGTCTTGTTTTTTTTCGTCTCTTTATAGAATTAACTAAATAATACTTGGGAAATTTATGATGGAAAGGCTCAGCACAGAACAAAGAACCAAAATTGTTCAATTTTACTTTGAAAGTCAGCCTTCGATTATTCAGATCATATCGAAATTTATTTCATGTTCGAAATGCTCCTAGCACTCCAACAATTTACTGATTGGTTCAGCGTTTTGGGCAACAAGGGGCTGTCTGTGATCTTCCGCGTGCTAAAAGACCTCGTGCAGTTCGAAATGAAGTGACCATTTCCCAAGTGCAAGCAAGTGTTAAGGAAAATGCCGAAACTTCCACCAGGCGACGTTCTCAGCAGTTAGAGATGTCTAGCCGGTCATTGCAAAGAATTTTACATATGTGTTACATCTTTTCCCATATAAGATGCAATTGGTTCACGAGTTATAATCAAATGATGTATAAGAACGCATTCAGCATAGTCGCCGTTAACGTTACTTATGCGCCACCCTTTATATTCCCACCCAAGTGCTACAAATTTACTATCTTGGGTTCGTCCTAATCTTTGTTCATAAATTTCCGATTTTTTTCTTGCGGCCAACCTAAATGATCACAATCATCTATTCCGATCGGTTATGTCCGACAATCTTCATACATGTAAATTAAATAAGTTTGATTAATTTTAGTTTCGTTTTGCAAATTAAAAATCATTCATTTAAAATTCTATTAAGTTATGTGTAAAATTTCTTGCTCTCCATTAAAGAACTTGAAGTAAATGTAAATTACACTTTCATCTTCCCTCCGGTATCCAGATGATGTCACTAATGCTGCACAGTCTAAGGGCGTTAGTGCAAGTAGCAGCGGCAGTAGCAGCAGCCGTAGTGGCATCATCATCCTTAGCAGCAGCAGCAAATGTAGTAGAACAAACCATCAGTGTCATTGGTGACATCTATGTGGATTTGCTTCAACGTCGTTTACATAATTTAAAATTTACAAACACCCAATAATATATGGATATATTCCGTTGGTTCTGCTTGAATTAAGAGTAGGAATATAAATAAAATACACACACACATATATATATATACCGTCACGCTGCATTAACAAATACTCGACATTTGTATATGTACGAGTATGTAAATACTTTCACATATGTAAGTGTGTGTGATAAATGTAATCGTGTCAAACTTCATCATCACACAATCATATAAACTTCATCATCACACAATCATATAAAACACACTTGGCTTACACATCCTAAGCTGCACATGCACATTAGGGTGGCAACAAGATATACGAGGGAAAGGAAATTTTGAAATTTTATTTTAATTTAATTTTTGCTCTATAACTGCTGTTTGAGGAATTTAAAGAAATCGTAAAATTTTTATCTATAAGTTGTGAATTTCATAAAATGACAAACAAAAAATTGTGGTGCCAACTTGGAAATTGGTAAAATCGGCGAGTTTTAGAATACATGAGAAATTGACTATTCCCATTTTTCTGAAGTGCTATTTTCCTAAGAAAAATGGGAATAGTGAATTTCTCATGTATTCTAAAACTCGCCGATTTTGCCAATTTCTATGTTGGCAACTCAATTTTTTGTTTGTTATTTTATGAATTTCACAACTTATAGATAAAAATTCTACGATTTTTTTTAAATTTCTCAGCATTTATAGGACAAGCAGCAAAGTGTTAGATCCGCGGCGGACTTAAAAATCAAGAATTAAGTCCCGGTATTGAGAAAGAAAAAATTCGGCTTTATATATAGATTCCCTCTGCTTAACGCTTTACTATAACATTTCGATACTTTTCTATAGATGCGTTTGTCAAGATTCTCTAAATATACAACAGTTTCGGAAACGACCTGATGGTTTGATCGATTTTTTTTTTTGCTGAAGCATCCTTTTGTAATTTGCAAATAGATACGAGGGCTATTCCAACACTTATTCTTCTTACTTATTAAACGTCACCCGTAGAAAATAATTCCAAACGCTTCGATCTTCTGCGCTTCTCCTCCAATTCGTCACACCAAGTTTCGATAGTACTTTAAAAGCCTGGTCTTTCCAATAGAGTTTTGATCGCCCAAGTTTCGATAGTACTTCAAAAGCCTGGTCTTTCCAACGGAATTTTGGTTGCCCTACTCTGCGCCGTCCATTGAGTTCGTTGTTCATTTGGGTCCATCCGTTAGTGGCAGAACTAGCCGGACTAACAAAGAAGGCACAAAAAAGTTAGAAGCAATTTCCTTCTACAATTTTTTCAGCTATATTTATTAGCTTCTATATCCTGTTTATAGTAAGAACTGTCAAACTCCTTAAAATAGCCATCAACTACAGGCTTCATCTCTTCATTGTTGGCAAATCTTTTACCACCGAGCCATTTTTGAAAAATAATCTAAATCTGGCGAATAAGGTGCGCAATAGTGGATCTGTGAATTGGAGCATTGTTTTGATGAAACAATACTTTCTTTTTCGCCAGACGAGGCCTTTTCCCACAATTTCGACTCTTCTTTTGTCTTCAGTGGGAAGAGGTGGACCAATGTCTCAACCATGGTTTTAAATCGACACAAAAATGCGGCTTTATTGCGGTGAAACATCGCCAAATACTATATTGAAACATTGTCACGATGGTGTTTTTGCTGTATTTAAAGCAAACGCGGCATCCATCTTGCTTACAGCTTTCTCATCTTCAAATCTTTGGTCAATATACAATGTGTAGCACTTTTTGAAATGCCGGTCAGTTCAGGTAGCTAACGCACCTTCAACTGACGATCATCCAATAACATTTTGTGGATTTTTTTAACCGTGTCTGGTCTGCACACCTCAGTTGGTCGACCACTACGGTCTTTGTCTTGATAGCTCGTACAACCTCGTCTAAACTCTGCTACCCAATATTTTACAGTTCTAAACGAAGAAGCAGACAGTATCTAGCTCAGCTTTAATATTGGATGGAGACCTTCCAAATGGAAATATTGAATTACGATTTTTTTCCATATTTACAAATTCACTAAGATCGTTTGCTTTTGATGTCTCAAATAAAAATATTAACCAACGTCTTGAAACTTAAAACTTGCGATTTATAAGGTTGCCACTTTCACCAAAATATTTCTTTTTTCAAACTACTGGCACGTCTGGCACGTACAGATGGCACGTTAGGTCGTCTAATTTTGAGACCGCGCTCGTAATAGTGGTAATTCAGACTTCAATTCCCGCAATTGTTTCTTCGCTATTTATGGATAATTTTTCTTGGTTTCGTCTTTTAGCGGATCAAAAGGACCCCTTTAATATGCGCAATTTACTGCTCTTCCTTTTTCAATGTGGTTGGTTGCGTTGGTTGCATTCAAGCGACAAATCACAATATAGACTTTGTATTTCTTTTAGCTTCTGCGGAATCGAAATAATAATTTTCTTTTGTTGAGTCCAAACCCTGTGCGATATTACCGGCGTTTCTGTACCTTCTCCGACAGAAACTTATGGTCCGATTTTATAACAGCTTCGATTTCGTATTTATCAACCAAATTTAGTCGACCAAATTTGGTCATCTTTGTGAGTGAAATTTCCATAGTCGAATTTCATGGCGCGTGCGTTGTGTTTAGTCATCCAAACTATACACATCGCAAATTCTCCGATGTGCTTCCTTTTTTCCATTTTTGAAATAAAAGAGCAAAATATGGCGAGGTGCCTCTAATGTACCTTGATATTCATAAAGCAATTCAATAGTAACCTTATTACTGATAATATTGTAACTTATGATTGTTGCGACTTAAAGTGTTAGCTGTGTAACGTTATAATATACAATTTAATCAGCTGATTTAAAGCAGTTTTAAAAAAGCATAAGCACTAACTGTGCCGAAATTACTTTCTTGTCATCCCAATAAATTCTTTCATATGCAAATGTTAGGTTCAATATAAATCATTCGGGGTAACAGAGTTCACTTAATATTTACAGAGGAAGACATGTTTTCGAGCTTAATTCACAGTGTAAATCTTTTTTTTTAATAAAAACAGGCAGCAGAATTTATTTAAGTATTATCCATTTGAAAGACAAAACACACTCACGTTATGAAGAAACTTCATGCGGAGAAAAGCAATATAGCAACAGATATTAGCAACGAAAGCACTTTGTACTTAGCTTTACTTGTAAAACAACATATAGATGCTGATTTTTAGCTTGTTTGTATACATTTGCATCATATATGAACACATTTGTCACGTTTGGGCACCACCCCTCAGGATTTTCCGATAATCCTTAAAATTTAGACGCGTAGCTCAATTTTAGATCCCTCGAACTTCCAAATTCCGTAGATATATTTATGTTGCCTCCCTAATGTACATGTATACATCATGGTGGAGTAAAAAAGAAAAGGTCTCCGTTATATGTTTTTCCTAATACTGCCACTAAACCATCAGTCCGGAGCAGCTACACCGTTTCTATGGTGATGCTTGCTGGGATATCTACGACATTTACAAATGCTGCATTTACGACAGCAAAAACTGAAGCAATAAATTGTGTTCAAACACCTCGATGTGCATAAGAAAATATGTGCAAAATATATGGAAGGAAATCTCTACAAACTAAGGATCAGCAACAAAAAAAAAGTAGTGTTCGAAGCTCCTTTAGGTAGCTCCTTGGAGAAGCCTGAGCTGGAGAATACGAGGATCGTTATCGGGAATATACGGATCGTGTTTATGTATGCTGGCAGCAGTTATCCTCGCTCAAAGGACCAATGTTTGTATGTTTAAATTAAAAACCAAAAAATAAAATAATATTCGTGAGGGATTAGAACTTTGTATAAAAACAATTTGCCCAATAAAAAGGGCAAACAATATTACCTTAACACAAGAGTAGTGTTTTGTGTCATCCAACTCGAAAAGACGACTAAAGAGAAAGAGTGATTAAGATGAGAAAATATTGCCTTTTAGCATAACCGCTACTCGTCACAATCTGATAGATAGTAATGTAAGAAAGATCTAATTGTACAGGGTGTCCGTCGGGAATGTATACTACTTTGTTTGTTTATAATTTTTGATTAAATGAAAGAGAATGGATCTTATATTGATAAATATTTTATTTAATGCCGGCAATTAAGTATGGAATACCATATCAGATAAATGGCCGCCTCTGTTAGCCTCACAAATGCGAGCACTTTTGAGCACATTTTTCATTACATTCTCACACATTTCACGCGGTATATCATTAATTTCATCAAGAATATTTTGTTTAAGTTGCTCAAGCGTTTCTGGGTTGTTTGCATAAACCTTTCTCTTCAGAAAAAAAGTCCGGAGCAGTCAAATCAGGCGACCGTGAAGGCCAATCAACATCACCATTTCTTGAAATAACTTGTTGTGGAAAGAGGTCTCGCAGTAATTCCATTGTAATCCTGGCTGTATGTTGACACAATCTTATCACGATATCTCTCCCCATTGACAGTCACCGTTACGCCGTTTTCAGTTTCAAAGAAGTAAGATCCAATTATTCCTCGTGACCAAATTGCACACCAGACTGTCACCTTTAATGGATGCACTGATGACTAATTTGAGGGTTGCCCCCCTCAATCCGCCAAGGATTGCCCAGAACTGACTATTCTGTTTATTCACATATCCATTCAAATGAAAATGTGTCTCGTCACTCATTACGATTTTTTCATGAAAATCGGGGTTGTCATGGGCGAGCTGTAACATCCTATTGGCATATGTACGGCGGCGTAAATGGTCTTGTGGAAGAAGCTCTTGTGTCAATCGAATCTTAAATGAAAACAAATGCAAATTCTTATGCAAAATTGTGGTCAAAGTTGTTCTTTGAAGACCAAGCTTCTGGGCATGGCGTCGAATTGAGGTTGATGGATTGATTTGAACACTTTCTTGAGCAGCACTAATGTTTTCAGCCGATCTTGCAGTACATTAGGGTCCAAGCGTGGCCTTATCACCTACAGACTCTCTTTCTTCGAAATCATTCACAAAAATTTCATGTAACTTTCTGATTGTGTCACAGTAATCGGTGATTGATTTTGATAAAATGTTTTAACGGTTAAGGCACGTTGGTTTATCGAATATTTTTCCATAATAAATTTGCCACGTCTCTACTGCACGACTGCCAAATATGAACTGTCAAGACTAATGTTTGCCAAAATGGCGACAAAACAAAGTAGTGTACCTTCCCGACGGACACCCTGTATTTTGACCCGCAACAATGGGGTAAATGAGAAGATTATACAGATCGTTTACAGTTATTTTTCTCTTTAGGCATCGAAGGCTCAAAATTACATTTGTAAAATTTGTTTAGAATCCTTACGTAAGATAGGGACTTAGATGGTATCATATTATAAATTTTTGCCAACTTAAAACATTATACACTAATTGCCATAGACTTACGATCCATCATTAAGTGCCATTTTTAACTATGTATCGATCACAATGTATCGATTTTGCTGCTGCACAGAAAAGCGGGTATTTTTCATTATTCTTCAATGACAGAGTTCGGATGATTTTTTCCATATTCAGCTACTACCAATGTATGACTTACTATTATCGGCAATAAGGTAAAATTGGTGAAGAGATACTGAAGATAAAGAGTTTTCTATGATAAATCGATTACGTTGATTTAAGATATTCGTGATACATACTGTGGAATTTGTTATGCCGGCTCGCATGTGTCAGAAAGATTTTCATTTTACATCTTGTGTATCGAGTTTGCCCATTTTACTGTGGAAATTTGCTATTTTCGGTATTTTGTTATAACCACTTCCACTATTACGTTAATCTTTAAAAACTTTGTGAGTTGTGATAGCTCTTTCCCTTAATCTATACTCTATAATCGTATATTCCTTTTTGAGAACAAATAAATTATTTACAATCTAAAAGATACGTTTAAAATTCAAATTTTTCTAGTATTGGATTTAGTCCTTGTATGCGCAAGTATTTCCCATGACGCCGATTTGGCCTAATCTCGGAATTAATCTGCTTGCAAGTAAATATATTTTCATGCGAAATCTGAACATTCTAACTTGAGCAGATCATCCTCCATAGCGTTTTCAACAACCAATAGAACTGGCTTATTTACATAGATATACATTTTTTCAAAATTTCAAATTTCACGGGCTACGTACATTCGACTTTCGATTATTATTTTTTTATGTTGATACACTCGTCTCGAAGACATGTTGACGGTTTTATCCACATAGTATATTTAGTTTGTTTGTGAGAGGCTTAAATAAGACAACTGCTTTGTGTGTTCGGCGATTTTCTGCTATCGAAAAAAATGGACCAAAGAAGTTGCATCAAATTTTGCGTAAAAAATGTAATTAAGTGCTCAAAAACACTTAAAATGTTAACAGTGGCATACGGTGGGAGTACCCTAAGTCCAAAAAAAGTGTTTACAAGTGGTACAAGCTTTACACAGAAGGTCGAGAAGCTTTGAATGACGCCGCTTGCTCTGGACGCCCCAGCAGATCAACAACCGATGAAAATGTTGAGAAAGTGAAGAAAATTGTTACAGAGAATCGTCGAATCATAATTAGAGAAGTTGCTTAGTATGTCGGCATATCGACTGGCTCATGCCATGCAATCTTTTCGGACATTTTGGGCATGAAGCGTGTGGCAGCGAAGTTCGTTCCAAAATTGCTAAATTTTGACCAAAAAACAACGTCGCATGAGCATCGCTCTGGAATTGTTGAATGATGTCAACCATGATCCAGATTTGCTTAAGAGGGTCATAAGTAGTGACCAATCATGGGTATATGGTTATGACATCGAAACCAAAGCCCTGTTGTCCCAGTAGAAGAGTCCAGGAGAGCTAAGACCAAAAAAAAGCACGCCAAGTTCGACCAAATGTCAAGGTTTTGCTCACTGTTTTCTTCCATTACCATAGCGGAATGCATCAGGAGTTCTTACCATAAGGTCGTACAGTAAATTGGGAGTATTCCATTGAAGATATGCGCCGTTTGCGTGAAGCAATACGAAACAAAACGCCCGGAATTGTGAAAAAAGTTTATAGCTTTTGCATCATGATAATGCACCTGCTCACTCATCTTTACTAGTGAGAGATTATTTGGCCAAAAACAACACCGTTATCATGCCTCAGCCACCGTATTCACCGGATTTGGCTCCCTGCGACTTTTTCCTGTTCCCAAGATTGAAGAGACCCATGAAAGGATGGCGTTTTGCGACGATTTAAGAAATAGAAACCGAATCGCGGAGAGAGCTCGAGGATATACCAAAAAGTGCATATCAGACCTTCTTCGACGATTGGAAAAAAACGCTGGCACAAGTGTATTATTTCTGAGAAGAACTACTTTGGAGATAAAATAGAAATTGATGAATAAGTAAATATTTTTTGAGAAAAATTAAAATTCACCTTATATTTTGGGCACACTTATTATATTTTATATACTACTAGCCGACCCGGCAAACGTTGCTTTGCCTTCAAATTTTAGCAGGAGCAGAAATAATTGCTTTTTAATTTGTGGTTTGTATAGGAGGTACCACTCCCCATTGTCCAATCCCGCCCATATTTGCAATAGCACTTAAGATATATACACCAAACCGATGTACCAAATTTGATTCAAATACCGTAAACAGGAGCAGAAATATTGGATATTTAATTTATGGTTTATATGGGAGGTACCACGCCCCATTGTCCAATCCCACCCATATTTGCAGTAGCACTTAAGATATGTACACCAAGCCTACGCACCAAATTTTGTTCAAATACCGTAAGCAGGAGCAGAAATA